>CABHPR010132998.1:0-50432 GCA_902168415.1 Peromyscus melanophrys
GGGATTAAGTTACAGTTACTATGTTGTGTGTGGTGATTAAAACAAGAGTGTTGTAAGTTCAAGGACAAGCTGAGCTACACACAGTTTGAACAGTCTCGCCCTACAAAAGCTATACTATTTATGTATGTGTACCACATCAGTGCAGTACCCACACAGGCCAGAAGAGGGTGTCAGTTCCCCTGGAACTGAAGTTACAGGTCACTGTTAGCTGCTGATAGAGGTGCTGGTGACTGACCTAGACCTCTGCAAAAGCAGACAGTATACTCCTAATGCCAAGAATCTCTCCAGGGCAGCCATCTTGCCCGGTGACCTCACCAAGATGGAAGCCACCATGTGACAAACTTTTCAAGGTCCTTTTTGTTCTCTGTGTTTCCTAGCCTCTAGAGGGCCAGAACTTAAGAAAAGAAAAGAAGAGAAGAGAAGAGAAGAGAAGAGAAGAGAAGAGAAGAGAAGAGAAGAGAAAAATCTCTCCAGTCCCTAATGTTCATCTTAACAGTTCAGCATTTACCTTCTAAGAACACAGCATTCCCCTGCGTAACCACAAAGCCATCATCACATCCAATAAGTCCGTCATTCATTATACGTGATATTTATATATGCTATACTTATATATAAATATATTAAATTTTATTTTTATGTGTGTGGGTGTTTTGCCTGCATATATGTGCTCAAATGTATGGTGCCTATGTTGGCCAGGTAGGGAGGTGAGTCCCCTAGAACTGGCATTATGGATAGTTTTGAGCTGCCATGTGGGTGCTAGGGACTGAACCTGGGAGGGCTCTATGTAAGAGCAGCAAGTCCTCTTAACTGCTGGCCATCTCCCCAATTCCTCATATTATTACAGTTTTATGTTTCATTTTTTTCCTACAGTGGTCAGTAGGCAAGATAATTACACACATGACTTCTCCCCACATAGTGCCGTTACCTATTAGTCTGTCTCTGTAGTATTGATGCTAAGCATGTCCACTGCTCCCCTATGGGCTTAATAAGTCATATGTAGGCTCTGTTTGCTTCTCTACTCACCATACAACCAACCATCCACTCACCCATCCACCCATCCACCCATCCACCCATCCACCCATCCACCCATCCATCCATCCATCCATCCATCCATCCATCTATTGAGGAAGGGTCTCACTCTGTAGTCCAGGCTGACTTCAGACTTGTGATGCTCCTGCCTCTGCCTCCAGAGTACCATCAATTATTTGAACTGTCCACTGATGACTCTTTATATTAGTCACTCTCTCCTCGCTGTCACAAAACTCCTAACAAAAACAAGGTAAGGAGAAAGGGTTGTTTTGGCTCAATGTGAGGGAGCACAGTGCCCCCATGATGGGGAAGGGAGGCAGTCATGTAGCTGAAGTTTTCCTGGTCCTGCCTGGCTTCCTCGGTCCCGCAGTCCTGCAGCCGCTCAGACCCAAATGAACACACAGAGGCTTATATTAATTAAAACTGCTCAGCCATTAGCTCAGGCCTACCACTGACTAGCTCTTACATTTAAACTCAGCCCATTTTTGTTTATCTATATGTTGCCACGTTTTCCATGGCTTTACCTGTGTGCCATTACATGCTGCTCCCTGGAAGGTGGGCTGGTGTCTCCTGACTCAGCCTTCTTCTTCCCAGAATTTTCCTTGACTGCTTATCCTACCTATACTTCCTGCCTGGCTACTGGTCAATCAGCATTTTATTAAACCAGTGTACAAAAGCATTATTCCACAGCACAGTCAGGAAGCAGAGAGATGGATGCTGGGCCCAGGACTGTTGCCTCGAACAGCTGGGTGGGTCATTCCACAGTCTAATCTAGCAACACCCTCATAGACATGCCCAGAGGTTTGTTTCCAGGATGAGTCTAAATCCCATCAAGTCGACAATCAAGATCAATCACTACATCCTTGTTTGGCTATAAAAATGACATGTTTTAAAAAAAGTTTTCTGCTTTTATACTGGTAGAAGTATCAATGACTACTGGGTCCTTTATAGAAAGCAAAAAAGAATTTGTTTTGCTTTTTGAGACAAGGTCTCACTTTGTAGCCCAGGCTGAACCTCAAACTTGTAGCAACCCTCTGCCTCAGCCTCCTGAGCTGGGATTCCAGGTGTGTACTCCCATGCCACTCCCAAAGGGGAATATAAATGGCATCCCAGAAAACAGACTTGTAGTTCTTCTGATCTCCTGTCCCTGTCTCCTCTCTGTGGGGGGGGGGGGGGGCGCAGGGAATCGCCCGGGAGTGCTTTACCCATTAAACCTGGGCTTTCCAATTTGGGCTGATTTGGTTTGTTGCAACTGGGGAGAGGCCTTCAGGAGGTCTAAAACTTATCAGATTGCACCAGCTCTTCATCTGGGAAAGCTTACCGTAATAGGAGGGACTGGCGGAAGCAGTTCTTCACAGTCTCCTCCTTCGGCCCACTGGGAAGTGAGGGAGCAATACATAGACATGGACAACTATGGCGACCAACTCTTAAAAGAGAAGGAAGGGGCTGGTGTTTTTTCATTTAATAAATCTCTCTGCTTAGAGGGCTTAATTATCCTTTGCAATCTGATTTCCTATGCTTTTGGAGAATCTGGGGGAGACATGAACTTAAAGTTGCCCAGTTTGACCAGGTGAAAACAAACAAACAAAAACCTACTGCTGCCTCAGAACAGCCATGAGCAAGAAACCAGGCTAACCATAGAGGTGGTTTTGCTGTAGGAGGCCCCGAGACGATGGCCGTCAACCTGTAGGGTGCACTTCAACCTCACTATGTTGAGACTAACAAACTGGCTTTTCCATTTACATTCCTCTTCCTGTTACCCAACCTTGGCACCCTGCTTGCCTCGGACTGCCTCTCCCAGCCCACACCTGCCAGCTCCTCTACTCTTCCCAGCTTATAGTTTTCGCTCTGACACAGTTTTCTTTGAACTTCCTTAACTTCTCATTCTCACTGACAGTCCCCTGCTCCAGACACTGCGCCATCGGCAGGGCCTCAAAGTGTCTTAACTGGTCTCCAGCATCTGCTCGTGCCTCCGACCCCATCAATGTAACTGTTCCCATCCTCAGAATCAAGCCCTTCTTCAGGAGCTAGATCACACGCCACCGTTCCCAAAGCCCTGCCACCCCTCCCTGGCACTAATTACACGATACTCACACATCTGTACATTACAATCTCAGACATTTCTCCTACCACCTCAATAAAACAAAGAACCCTAAGGCACTGCTGCACCCTCTGTAGCCAGTCACTTCATTCTCTGACAGTACAACATATGAATACACATATGAACACACACATGCACACACACACACACACACACACACACACACACACACACACAATAGCTGTGGACATTTGTTTGGAGACAGGGTCTTTTTAAAAAATACTTTTCATTTTTTATTTTATGTGTATGATGTATGTTTTGGCTGTATGTATGTCTGTGTGTCATATGTGTGTCTGGCACCCACAGAAGTCAGAAGAAGGCATTGGATCCCCTGGAACTGGAGTTATAAATGGTTATGAGCCGACATGTGGGTGCTGGGAATTGAACCCAGGTCCTCAGTCAGTGCTCTTAACATCTGAGCCATCTCTCCAGCCCACGGCAGGTTCTTGATATGTAGCCCAGGCTGGCCTCTAACTAAAAATCTGCCTCCCTCTGTCTCCTGTGTGCTGGGGTTCTTCTTATTACAATTTATTTATGTGGTTTTGAGACAGGGTCTCAAGTAGCTCAAGCTGGCCTCAAACATCCTATGTAGCTAAGGATGACCTTTGACTTGTGATCCTCCTATCTACACTTCCTAAGTGCTAGGATTGCAGGTGTGCACCACCATGCTAAGTTTTATGTGGTGCTGGGAACTGAACCCAGGGTGTTGTACATGCAATTACCTTAACAACTGAGCTACATCTCTAGCCCATGGTGGGATGACTTAAGGAATATTTTAATTCAGAAGATATCCAGACTTATGTCATAATCTGCAGTCACTCCATATAGTTCTTTCAAATGCTCACAACATTACTTCCTTAGAAATGCCTCAGAATGATGCAGGCATGATGGCCTAACCTGTATCCTAGCACTTGGGAGGTGGAGGAAAGACTTCAGGAATTCAAGATCATTTCAGGAGCTAGCCTGGGATCCATCAGACCCTGTCTCAATCAATCATACACATGCTCCTCCCCCCAACAAGAAATGATTCAAATTATCTTTAAAAACTAGGAGAATTTCACATATGTAACTAATGAGCACTCCTACTATGTATCGCCTTAATTTAAGAAACTGCATGTATTTTCATGCGCAGTGGACTTATCTGGCAGTCTTTGTTTTCTTTTTTGAATAAAAAGTAACAGAGGATATCCAGGGACAGTGAGTTACAGCTCAGCAACGGTAATGTGTAATACGCTTCAGGTATTTTACGGCTAGTTATGACAGTGTCAGAATGTTGCAAGCCTAAGTGACATTTCAGTACTTTCAGGAACAGCCAAGAATATAATCATAATTCTTATTTCTTCAGGTGACTTATAATGGCAGCAGAAAACTAGTGGGATCATTAAAAATAAAGCTTGCTGACCTGCAATAGCCCCTGGATGCCCCGAGAGAGTCGGGACATTGCTGTTGTCTGAAGGATATACTCTTTTATAAGAGTCAAAATGAAAACTGAGTAATGACTTTACCTCCCCAGGTGAATCACCCATTCACTAACTGTATTTTCACCTGATCATTATTTTTCAGCAGCTACAAATTTAAATTTAAAATTAAGGTAGTGAGGGATCTGTTGAATTCAGTATGGAGACAATGCTCAACAGACATTCAGCTGTTATGGGGCCCGGGTTTCCGTTCCGAACTCTCTCCTGAGTAAGGATGTATATGCTCATGCCTTAGGGACTGGCAGTACAGCATCTAATCAAGACAGCTGCAGGAGGGCTTGGAGGGAGGCAAAGCCTGCTACAAAAACTCCAAGGTGCTGCTCTCGCTTCACCATGCTGAAGAGAAAGTCATCTTCTCGCTTCCGTAGCCGGTCAATAGTCCTCCCTCCCTACACAGAAAATCAAACCTGCTGGAGCAGAGCAGAAAGTAACTTTCTATGTGGTAAGGAGATATCACATGGGTCTCCCAGCATCAGGAACAAGATTTTGTTTCCAAAAGAATTTCTTCCAGATTTATTTATTGTATGTGGATGAGTGCACCCTTTGTGACTAACGCCTGCAGCGGCCTGAAGGGGAGTTAGGTTCCCTGAATCATTATGATTATGATGATGATTATGACTGAATCATTATGGCGGTGAGGGAACCACACCTGGGTCCTCAGCAAGAGCAACAAGTGCTCTCAGCTCATGGGTCGTCCTGCCAGCCCTGTTCTCTTCTGAGACAGTGTTACCGCTCTGTGGCTCTGCCTGGACCGGAACTCTACACCAGGCTGGCTTTGAGCTCAGAGACCATTTACCTCTGCCTCCTGAGTGCTGGGAAAGGCATGTGCCGTCACAGCTGTATTATTTTGACATTTCTGTTATTCTGGAGGGAGGATACATCGTGTGTGGTGGTAAGAAGACAGTGTATGGGAGTGCTTTCTTCTCCCACCCTGACTGTGCTCAGGTCCTCAGGCCTGGCAGCAGGCGTCAGCTGCCTCACCCGACCAGTCCTAGTGTAAAGGTTAACAGAGATCTATCTTTTTCTTGTGTTGCATCTCTTAAGAAATCTGTGTTTCACATTCACTGGAGAACTAAACACACTTTAGAAATCACCCAGTTCAATGCCATAAATTTACAGAAGATAATAAAAAGGATATGAGAGAATGTGATTCCAGTTACACAATGCTGCAGAGGCCAAATCAGAACCCAGGCCTTCTAACTCCCATCCCATGGGCACTTTGCTTATACCAATTTGACTTTATTTGACAAAACAGGCTGCCACCAAACAGCCTTACCCAGAGACAACCAAATGTGCACACACATACACACTTTTGGACAAATGGGTGACTACTGCAAGCACCTGTTCCAGGATTAGTAGTAATTAATAAATGAATTTGCTATTACTCTTAAGGATCTTACAGTCAAATTCAAAATTGGAGGGAGACAGGATCACAGAAATAATGGAAGGGTAAATCACTGACCAAACTGGAGTTTATCATGTAACCCTCTCTGGGATTTAGAGTCTTAAACGACAGAGTGTGTACTAAGAGGCATTCACGGAACCAGATCATTATCTACTGAGGGTCACACAAACATGTAACTGCAATCTAGGTGACTAAGATAACTCAAGGAAAGCGTGTTTAATCTGAAGAAGGAGGTCCCCACATAGTCAGAAACTAATTGCTCTAAGTGAGTGAGTCTCTTTTCTCTTTCCCGGGGACTCCTTCACTACTCAGACAGGAAAGCTAGTGGACAGCCAACAAACCGGAGTTTCCTAGGGGATGAGGACTCGCAAGGGTCCACTAGGCACCTGGGCAGAGGGTGGAGTGTTCACAGCGTCACCTCGGTGCCTGCCGGCCTCACAGCGGGGCCATTTGAATCGAGTCAATGCTCAGGAGACATGCTTTTCCAAATCGGTTCCCTTTAAACCTAAAACAGTCTGGGGACAATGACTTGGGTTTTAGGAAATTTTACCAACTGTTTGGGTATTCCTAGACTACTCTTGTGTAGATTTACAACTATGTATGTCTGCAAAAAAACCCAAGTGCTAAGATGCCTTCCCCTAAAATCCATATCTATGCTATGCCTTCATAAATAAATCTAATTCTAAAGGAGAGCTGTTAGCTTTCCTTTAACTTATTCAGTGTATCTTTCAACCAAAATGTAAATTTGCAATGTATTCTAATATGGTGATATTTTATTTGTACTAAAATATGATTTGTATGTTAATAAATAAAGTTGCCTGGGGGTCGGAGCTATTAGAGCCATAGCAAAAGCTGGGCGGTGGTGGTGCACGCCTTTAATCCCAGCTCTTGGGAGGCAGAGCTAGGCGGATCTCTGTGTGTTCAGGGATACAGCCAGCATGGAGACACACACCTTTAATCTCAATACCAACCATAGAAGACCTGGAGGTCTGTACAGACAGGCAGTGACGAGGAGGTCATGTGGTTGGGTTTACAACCAATGAGAAGGCAGAACAGAAACTCTATAAAAAGACAAACACACAGGAAGTAGGTCTCTTTCGGAGAGGTAGGACAACAGCGAAAGTGAAGGGTAAGGCTTTTAGCTCTTAGCTATTGCTCTGACCTCTTGGCTTTCATCTCTGTATTGGCTCTGTGTTTCTTATTTAATAAGACGGTTGGTTACATCTACATTCTAATGCAACCCAATTAGAGTTAGTAGCACCATCTGTATATATTCAGTTCAGCTGTCAAAATAACCTCACATACAACCTCAGCTGTGTGATAGTTCATTGGCTCATACTTTCTCATGCGTTTGTTTGTTTTGAAACAGGGTCTCATGAAGCTGGGGATGACCATGAACTCCTGATCCTCCTTATTCTACCCTGGGATTTCAGGTATAAGCCACCGAACCCATCTCACAAATTTTTAAATGGGTCAATTTCAATTTTCTTCCTTTTACAATTAATATTTTAGTATGTTTTGCCCTGAAAGTTTTCGTATGACTGAGGCCTAGAGGTGAAATTAAATTATAGTTTTAAAACAAAAACAAATAGGATAGTATTTAAAAGTCATGCGGTATAAAACTCTTAAAAAGAAAGAAAGGCCCAGCACCCTGCAGACCTTCTCTTTAGTCTTTTCATCTATTTTCAAATTTCTTTCCCGATTTTAAAATTTTAGACATTATCCATTGATTATCCATTGATACATGAAAGAAATATTAAATCTTACACTTCCTGGCTACCTTCCTCCTACTCAATCATACTTTTTGGTTAGTCCATATTCTAACTGGTGCTAGATGATGAGAAGTTCAACCCCTTTGTGGCTTTGGACTGCAACAAACCCCACAAAAGCCTCTCCAAGGCCCTCCATATGCGGGAAGGCCATGTGTCTTTCCTGTTCCCCGGGGAACTGCTGCCGTAGACACCTGCTCCCTACCTACTGGTAAGGACGGTGCGATTGAGGGGGTTCAAAGACACTGCAAAGGCCAGCAAATGGCAAGGTAGTTCAGATACAGGAAAGAAGAAATACGACCCTAATATCCAGAGCAGGGTGAGAAGGCACCCACATGATAGTCATTGTAGGCATTCACCTGAGCTAGGCCCTTATCGCTAGGCTAAAGCTGGACAAAGGCTGAAGAAAACTCCTGACTGCAGAGCCAAGTCTCAGCAAATTAGAAGAGAAAGGCAAACATGAGGAAGAGCTCCGTGAGGAAGGGCAAGCAAGAATGGGACCAGATCTGGCAGTGTGGGCTGACTGAGCTTTCCACATCATGTGTGTTCTGTGGAACTTTGCATGATGTCTCTTGAATGCTTTTTATTCTCATTTTGGCTCAATTAATCTACTTTTACAATTTTGATTAATAATTTTTGAATAAAAATTGGAAATGTTTCCTAACTCTAAATGGTATTTGCATTATTTCATAAACAAAATCCATTTCTTATAAAATATTCAGGACTTAAATTTTTATGCTATATAAATATTAGTCTCTAAGCCATATGGAACATTGTGATTACACTTCCTTTCTTATGCATTTTTAATTTTTCTCTACAGATAGGCTAATAATTGCTTCATTTTATTCCATGTATTCAGTGTGGCTGTTTTTTTATTGTTGTGTAGTTCTGGGGATTGAACCTAGGGTCGCACACATGCAAGACAGCCCTTTAAAACCAAACTCATCTCCATCCTTTCCTATTTCTACTTTTTATTTGAGATAGGGCCTCACAAAGTTGCTCAGCGTGGCCTTGAATTCACTCTGTAGCTCAGGCAGGCCTTGAACTTGGGACATCTTTTTTGGGGAAGGGGAGTCTTTGAGATAGGGTTTACCTGTGCAGCCTCGGCTGTCCTAGAACTGGCTGTATAGATCAGGCTGGCCTTGAACTCTCGGAGATCCCCCGCTCTGCCTCCAGAGTGCTGGGGTTAAAGGTGTGCACCACCACTTCTTGGCTAGACGCTCTTGAATAGAAAGGTGAGGGAAGTCTTTGACTTCTTGCCTCGATTCCCTGTGGGCCTTTGGAGCTAGATGGTGTGAGCCCCCACGAGGCTGCTGGGAACTGAACTGGGGTCTTCTGCAATAGCAGCACATGCTCTTAAGCACTGGGCCATCTTTCTAACCCCTAATTTTTATTTTCTTTTTTTTCAGACAGGGTCTCATGTAGCCCAGGCTGGCCTCAAATTGGATAATGTAGCTGAGAATGACCTTGAACTCCAAATCCTCCTGCTCTCCCCAACAAATGCTGGGGCTACAGGTGTGAACCACCATGCCTGGCCATCTATAACTCTCAACATGGCTGAGAATATTAGGTAACTTATCAATTCCAGTTTCTACTCTTAGCGGGGCAGGGCAGATGGACCCCAAGAACCACAGAAGCTAGATGCAGGAATGTATTCTGGTATCAAAGCGCTCCGATGGGGCGATGGGAAGCAGAGACAGGAAAGGCAGGAGCTCATGGTGAACAACAAAAGGCCTGCCTCAAACACTGGGAGCAAGGACTGACCGCTGAGGTTGTCCTTCCACCTCCACATGTGGGCTGTGCATGTGTGCAGTCACTGACATACACCAACACCCTCACACTCATGAATACACACACACACACACACACGTAACACACACACACACACACACACACACACACACACACACACACACACTCTAAAAAAGAGAGGAATTTCTCCTGGAGCTCTCTGTCCTCTTGTCTTAGTGAAGCTTGCATACACAGCCATCAGCCCAAGACTTGACAGCATGACACATAGGAAGCATGGTACTTAGGGATTCAGACTGACTCTGCAGCTGAACTGTTTGGGTTTGAATACTGGATATAAGACTTGGTTGCTGTGTGACACTTCAATAGTTACTTAATCTCTCTGTGCCTAAGACTCTTAATTGGAAGAAAACTTGACGTACGGTATGTGCTGCTATTGTAGGCCTTATTATTGTTTATGTCTGCGTTTAATGACCTACTTTTTAGACTTTCTTTCTTTTTCTTTTTTTTTTTTTTTTTTTGGTTTTTCAAGTCAGGGTTTCTCTGTGCAACTGCCCTGGCTTTCCTGGAACTCACTTTGTTGACCAGGCTGGCCTCAAACTCACAGAGATCCGCCTGCCTCTGCCTCCCGAGTGAGGGGATTAAAAGCATGTGCCACCACCGCTCAGCTGACTTTATTGTTTTTTAATGATGCTGAGGCTGAACCCAGGCCTTTCCGAATACCACTGAGCCATGTCTTCAACCCTGTATTTATCTTGATGGAATATAGTCCATACTCTCAAGAATAAGGACAGGGAAAGTATGGTTCCCGAGTCCCTGTAGATCTTGATCTCACAATGTCTCTTCCTTATCCTCATGAGCACAGGGAACATAGGGACAGGTCTCCATGCCCAGCTGCTTATTTGACTATTCTAAGCTTGTTTTGTTTTATTTTTAATTCATTTTTACTTTCTATACAAGTACTTTGCTTGTGTGTACGGCTGTGTACTACATGTGTGCCTGGTGACCCCAGAGGCCAGAAGAGGGCATCAGATCCCCTGGAACTAGAGTTACAGACAGTTGTGTCACCTAGTGGGTGATAGGAAATGAACCTGGGTCCTCTAGAGAGCAACAAGTGCTCCTGAACATTGAGTTATCTCTCCAACCCCACAAGCTTCTTACTAAATAAATCTGCAATATTTTTATGTTTTATAATCCAATTTCTTGTTCTGGGCTTGTCCTATTTCATATATGACCTGGTCTAGTTTCCAGGCTTACCATTGTACTATCACAGTGTGTCTAAAATGTCTGACTGAATTGTCTTGGTTCCTCTAAGTTCCCTTTCATCAGTTTGGTTTAGACTCTCTTTAATGGTGGGCGTTTTCTCAATGCCCTGTGGTCCTCTCTTCCATATTCTTCTCCACGGTGAAGCAGCTGAGACTCTCCATGGGGCATGCTGAGACAGGTCCTTGTAGGGGACTGTTCACGGATACAGGATATCTATTGAGTGGTCCCTGAACTGCCCCCTTTGCCACCCTTTTCTGTGGGGCTGGACAGCTTCCTAAGAATGAACGCTTCTCACTTTCTGGGGTGAGTGTGAGGGACTTTAAGCTGGCTGCTAGCATTTTGAAAGTCAGTACAGGAGGAGGTTAGGAGAGGAGAAATTTCATCGTTCAGAATTTGGATCCTCACTTAGGCTCTGTTGTAAGGCTGCTCCCCTATTCCACCCTCAGCTGTGCCTGTAACCATTCCTACATCTACAGACTTACACAACACTGCCAATCACAACCACGAAGTTAAATAAATCCCGTGGGACTCTGGCGGGAAAGCGATCCAGTTTCTGCACTAAGAGAGCAGACAGCCCCCTCCTGTGCCAGCCCCAGGCCACGCCCCTTTGCTCCTCCCACTTCACCAGGCTCCCGACCCTTCAGGCTTTGATGATGTCTCAGAATGCGTGTTCATGGCCCAAGTTTGTTTTAAAATAACCCCATGAGCTGACAGACGGAGCTCCTGCTATTGTGCAGTGTGCACAGGAGCCCACAGATGGGAAACTGCCGTCAGTTAAAGGGTGCTGCTACTACCATGTCCAATTTCCGCAAGCCGTTAGGAAAAATCCCAAAGTTAATTAGCATTCGCACCAGGCACCAGTGCTGCGCTGCAGCATCTACCCACTCAGACACAAGCAAATACACTAGTGTGGCCTCGAGCTTACAACTAATAGTTTACCTCGCAAACATGTAGGTTACAAAGAATCCACTTGTAAAAAAACAGGCTTCCAGCATGCACTAGGAATTGTCTTCTAAGATCAACTGCATACCCAGGGTATGAAAAGTAGGAGTGATTTCAACTTACCTCTCCAATCTGCTTAATCCACAAATCTCTTCCAAGAAGCTCTTGATGTAAGACTACAGGTGCTGAGTTTAGGTTAAAAGTCGTGGAGTCACTGGTCTTGTCTTTAATAAAAGGCTGGAGGTCAGAATTGATCTAGAAGGAACAGTCAGAGGAGGTGCATGAGTACAATGTATCAGTTTAGGAAGTACCAGTTAGAGTGTCTCCACGCACTGTAACAGGAGTTAATGAGCATCAGCATCCTGGATGGCTTAGCAACGCTCTTTAAAATTCTTTAGAATTTAATTTTCATAATGTGTAAGCCTCTGGTGATGAGTCGAGGACCTGTGTGTAAGCAGTCACTCTGCCATCGAGCTACATCCTTAGCTCCTTCTCCTTTAAGTTAAATGTAGAGACTTAAATAAACACTTAATAAATACAACCAGTTTATAAAGAAACCCAAGTTTTGTAAAAATATGAAAAACTCATCTGGAAATGACACATACACACATATATACACAGAGACACACAGACACACAGACACGTATATACACACACAGACACACACACAGACACACACACACACAAACATGTATGTATTCCTGCCTTGTATGAGTTAAGTAACATCTGAAAGTATGTAACTGAAATTTTGGGAGTAGTATGCTGTTTTTTGAGACAGTCTTTCTATTATGGAACTCTGGCTGCACCAGGTAACTGAAAATTTAAAGTCAGATGGAGGAAACCACAAAGCGACGGGTCTAGTGATATTTTATATTTCAGGTTTTTGAAAAGAATGAGTTATTAATTATTTCTCCCTTTTAGCCTCTCCTACTCTTGGGAATGTTCTTACTTTTTCTAATAAATTTATGCTCCAGTGTTGACAAAAAAATTAAATCACATATTAAAATTAAAGCTTTCAATTTTATTCAGTACAATTTTATGAACTCTTCATAATTTGTTTAGCATAAGGATTTAGAAGAGAACTATAGCAAAAATAAAAAATAGTCTACCATTCTGTGGAGGTGATATTACATGTTATTTAACAATTTGAAGGAGTTATTTCAAGAATTATTTCAGGTAGTAAGAAAACATAAACATCAAAATTACATAGCATTTGCCAATTATACTGCTTATATAATAACTACCACCCTCTCTGACTGACAATTTTATGCATACAATAAACATTTTTCAAGATATAAAAGCAGCTTAGTAAGTGCCAGCAGTCTTCTGTGTACATTTATCATATTTCAGTATGCAGAAGATAGGGTGTGCAAATACCTTATGACTCATGGCCATGTGCTTCCCATACTGAAATGCCATGTCTTGGACCTCAGCATCGTGCTTTGCTAATTCCATTGCGGCTTGGCAGCTCTTCGCCAGCAAGGCACAATGGGACAGAAAAGTCTGCTCCTTCCAGGTTGACATTCCAATATTCTCTGTGACAGAATGGCCCTAAAAATGGAAAAAGGCCAAGATGAAAAGGCTTTAGATAAATGTAACTGTGTTTTTGAAAGATAAAAGCTTTAAGAGCTGGACAGGTCTGGGTGGTGTATAGTTGCATTCCCGGTAACTCAGCGGCTGAGGCAGGAGGACTGTAAATTCCAGGCTAGCTAGAGCTACCTGTCTTAAGAAAACAAAAACGAACAAAAACAAAAACAAAAAAACAGGAAAACAAAAAACAAAGTAAGGAACAATTCCAAACACTCCCACGTCCTCAACAGACAGAACTAAGAAGCTGAGCCCTGGCTCTAGCCACCAAGAGCAGCACGCTGGGTGACTGCTTCATTTGGGGTAAAAGCACTTTTGTAAATTTTGAGCTTGAGAACGTCTATAACATCTATACTATCACTTAAAACAAACTGATGCCTGCTCCTGTGCACTATCAGTTCTTGTATGTCACTGAGTGTCCTGAGACACGAGGATCCCACCGCATTCAATTTATATGGAAATAGTAAGGGCATGAGAAGACAGTATACATCAGGAAAACTAAAATTACTACCAACAACAAGAAGATTTCTGAATATACTAGCAGAGGGCATAATTAATAATTAACACAATCAACTATAAAACTAATCAGAAAGTGTTATAGACAAGGTCTTTTATTCTACTATATACACATATATTTAAACACACAGAGCTGAGCATGATGTCATGCTCATACCTGGGGAGGCAGAAGGATCAAGAGTTCAAGGCCAGCCTGGACCACATGAGACTGTTTCAAAAACCAAACCCAAGCAATACAACGAATTAAAGGCTATGAATACGTTTGGTCCTGATGGGATGAAGGTGAGTGAGTGAATATAAAGATGCAGCATGTTCAAGTGAGTGGGACCCAGGAAGCTAGTCCAGGGCAGTTAACAGCACCATCTCATCCTGAAAACAGGCAAGTGGATTCTAAGCACCACAAAGGAGGAGGAACATGCATGCTCCGTTCCCTGGCCAGTGCCACATAACTAGCAGCTGACCTTCACTGTGAACCAGAAGAAACCTCTCCTTTCAAAAGCAAGAAAGGGCAGATGGGAGGAAGGAAGGGTGTCTCAGTCACTGTTGTATTGCTGTGAAGAGACACCATGACCAAGGCAACTCTCAAAGGAAGTGTTTAATTGGGAGCGTGCTTATAGTTTTAGAGTGTCAGTCCATGATCATGATGATAGGAGACAGACAGACACGGTGCTGGAGCTGTAGGGAGCTTTAACATCCTGATCCATCTGCAGCAGCTGAAGAGAGAGACACTGGTCCGGGCACAGGCCTTTGAAACCTCAAAGCCCATCCCCAGCAACACACTTCCTCCTCTGATTAGGCCACACCGCCCAATCCTTCTACTCCTTCTCAACAGTTCCACTCCCTGGTGACTAAGCATTCAAATACATGAGCATATGGGGGCATTCTTATGCAAACGACCACAGAGGGGTAAAGGCAGGAATAAAAGGAGAAGGAGAGAAGGAAGGAGAACATCAAGGACAATCTTGAGAAAAGAAGGCCATGTACCGTTATGAGTCTGGAGTGGGGTAGGCAAACAGGAACACTGAAGTTCACCTAACCCCACCCTGATAATGAGGTGCTAACAAGACTCAGTAATTAAAAAAACAAAAAACTGGAGTTGAAGAGATGGCTCCAGGGAGCACTTCCAGCTCTTGTAAGGACCTGAGTTCAGTCTCTAGCATCCATGTTGGGTGGCTCACAAACACCTTTAACTTCAGTTCCAAAGGATTCAAGTCTCTTCTGGCCTCTTTGGACATGTATAGATCCACATGTGAGTGTCTATGCATACATACAAATATATGCATACATACACACATAATTAAAAATGAAAAATAAAAAAATATGTACTTTGTACAGACAGATAATGGAACAAAACAGAAAGTCCGGACAACAACCAAACTATATGCAAAGTTCACGCTATTTTATGGAAAAGCTGAGTTGGACTTGGCAGTAAATGTATCATTTACTAGAAAGAACTATGTGGATAAAAGTAAGATCTGATCTGCCTCACCTGTCACAGCTAAGTCAACCTTCTAAATCCCTGGAACCTGTGCATTTCACCTTGCACAGCACCCAGGCTTTAACGACCAGATGGAATTTAGGATTAACTGGTGGGCAGTCTGTAACAGGGTCTTTACTTCTCTGTTTGAGGCAAGGTCTCAGGTAGTTTAGGTAGACCTTGAACTCACTATGCAGCCAGATGAGCTTGCTCCTGATTCCCCTGCTTCAGCTCCCCAGTGCTGGATCAGTTATGCACACTCATGCCCTATTTACACGTCCTGGTAAGAGAGGCGCCAGAGTCAGGGCTGTAAAACAGCACTAGGAGCCAAGCAATGAAGGTTAAAACTAGGAAAGGGTCTGTGGTGGCCCACGCCTTTGGAGGCAGAGGCAGGCTGGTCTCTGAGTTCGAGGCCAGTCTTGTCTACACAGTGAGTTCCAGGACAGCCAGAGCTGTGCAGAGAAACCCTGTACGAAAAACCACCCCCCCAAACAAACAAACAAACAAACAAACAAACAAACTAGGATAGGCAAGGGCATGGATTTCCCTACAGATGTCTCCAGAAGGAATGCATTTCTGTCCCCTTCTTGATTTTGTGGCTTCTCATGCTTGGCTGATGGAGGGGGACACTAGATGGAAAATTTTGCATTTCTATCAAAATTACTAATGTATTTGCTCCACGACCTAGGAATTACACACCTAGAAGTCATTTTATGCATTACACACACGTACAACGGAACCAGTAGAAGGTCACAGTCTCTGATCATCTAGCTGCTGCAGTGATATCTGTTTAAAAACAGAATCCAGAATCACACTGGCCTGTAGGCTATGTGCACGGCTGGAATCACACTGGCCTGTAGGCTATGTGCACGGCTGGAATCACACCGGCCTGTAGGATATGTGAGCGGCTGGATCCTCACTGCTTTCTGTTCTCTGCTCAACATTCCACTGCCCTTTAGCCATCAATCTACTTCTCTTTCCGGCCTTTCCCATCTCCTTCCTCTGCTTTAAACAGTTTTTCTTTGATCATGTCAGACTCCTCACAGCCTCCTCTGGTGAAGGACTTACTGTCTGTCTCCTTCAGCAGAGTATAAGCTCCATGAAAGGAAGGATGGCAGTCGTCCTCAAGGGACCCACAGGCACGAAGCTGGGTGGACACATCGGCACCTACAGCAGCGTGTGAGGTATGCAATATGTATTCATCAAATCTTTCCTGTCTCTGGTATTTCTCTCCTCTTTCTGTGTCCTTTGTGCTTCCTACCTTGGCTGAAATAAATAATCAAAATCATTATCATTTAGTGCCTTTTGTTTGCTCATACAATCTAATAACTCTAAATCCTAACAGTTAACCTTCCCTCTTAGGGTTAACAAGCAAGACCTGTTTGGCCCAATTTTTACCCCAAATGTCCCCCATGAGACTTGTGTCGCACTTACACAGGACACTTAGTTATTTCTTGAATACTACTTTTATATTTGTAGGAATTTTGAAATATTATTCTCTTCAAAGGGATTATTTTTCTGTCCACTAAACTGAATATCTCCAGTATAAATATAAAATATACTTTGAAGGATATTCTCAAGTATTCCCACAAATATTTGCTTCTTTTAAAAAATATTACCCAGTTGCAGTTTGATACAGTGCTAAATTCCCCTAGTTGTGTGAGTGATTATATATCTGTTTCTCTGACAGTTGGCCATAGGTCACTCCTAGTCACTTTCATATTTTTTAATCATTTAGGCATCATGTAATTTTTAATAACTTCTAGTTAAGTGACTAGAATCCTGCTTATCAGTTGAATTTACTATGTAGTGATGTGTTAATTTTAATTTTAAAGCTAAAGGCTACAACTAACATAGAACATCTTGTATGATATTAGCAGACCAGCCTTAATATTATACGTCCCAGGGGCTCAGGAGAGAGAACTACGAACACCGAGGACTGTTTTTGGGAAATAGAATCTCAGCACACCGAGCTCTATAGTCCACTTGCTTTAATTCCTCTGGGACAACATCCTGTTTACACAGCTTCAGTTCTGTTCTCATGCCTAGCTCCTTTCCTGCCTGATTTCTCTCTGTATTTATCTACTGCTCCCTCTAAGTTCTATCTTAATTCTCTCATCTTAATTCTGCCTCATCTAGGTCCTTTTCATCTTGTTCTTACCCAGCTAGTACTTCCCCATCTGACTCTTCCTCATCTTCCATCTCGTCCACACGTTCTCTCAGGTCAAAATCCTCCTTGTCCCCCCAAGTCTCTCCAGAGTCCAGTTATAAACCCAAGCAATAGCAGTCCCCTGGTCGAGCAAGGTCACCAGGCTTGAATTCTTGGGTGGTCATAAAGGCAGGTAAGAGTTTCCTCAGGCAGTGATTGTCAGGCTTCCAGGGTCAAACGGAGGGGTGATAAGAGTCACATAGAGGGGCAGTAATTGTTAATTATCATTTGCAACCCAAAAGGGAAGTGACTAATGAATTAATTAAAGGCTAAATTTGGGTAATATCTAAGAAGAGGGATCTTATGTGCTCCACTATAATCTTAAATGTGATTGGTAGAAAATGTTAAAAATCTGTAAGTTGCTAGGTCAATGGGAGAAAATAAAACTGTCTTCTTTTTTCCTGTGGCTCCTATCTGTCCAAGCTATCTGCTGTTTTTTCTGCAGGGTGGGGGAAGGTGTGTTCAGTCGCTAGGCAACCTGTGTACAGCTGGATGCCTCTGGTGATAGCTAAAGGGAGATCTGGAACTAGAGGTAAGATTTGGGAAAGGAGGAAGTTAAGCTTAATTGGCACATCCGCCAGGCTTTCTCAAACAGGTAGTCTGGACACTTAAGTCTATCCTTAGAGAGTACAGAGGTATCTCTGATAAGGTACTTTCCTCAGTCTGGGGATGGACCTGGCCGGATATTGCCAATGACGATAATTACAGAGAGGCTTGAACTGGGGTTCTGGCTGTGCATAGCTGTCAGTGCACAAGGTTATCTAAATATTCCTTTAGTAGAGGGGAAATGGTGCCCAATAAATGATGGAAAAGCTACAATAGCACATGAGAAACTCATACCAGGAAACGGCTGATAATCAAAAGCCAAATATCACCATGGCTCCTTGAGCCTCAGCTTGACCTCTGGAAGGCCCTTGGCTTCTTCCAGGTATTAGTTTTGTCATAATCAGCTGAAATCTTGCTTTGTATATTTCTGTGGCTTGCAGCAGAACTACTAATACATGGTATGCGGGGATGAACCTCAAGACAGGATACTAACTGAGGAGAAATGATGTAGTGGTTAAGAGCACTACTTGCTCTTGCAGAACCTGCCTCAGCATGCATATGACAGCTCACAAATGTGTGTAACTCCAGTCAGAGGGAACCTGCTGTCCTTTTCTGATCTCCACAGGACCAGGTACACACATGGTACACACATGCATACATTAAAAAAAAAAAAAAACGAAACAAAGAGTTACTTGAAAAAAATTACTCAATTTATGACTCTTGATCAATTTTGGTTGTTTGTGTAACACACTCACTTATGCATCATGGGCCAGATCTCTGCAAAGCAATCTAGATATGAAGACTGATAAGCAGCTTGTCCTCAAGAAGCTCACGGTCCAGGGATAGAAAAAAACAAACATCTGCACATAGATGATAAAGCTCCCGACACACATTAGAGGTGGCTAGCATACCATTTTCCTGGCATTTTAAAATTACATATTAATTTTAACTGTGTATTACTGTATATGTGTATATGCAATTGTGTACATGTAAAAGGCTAATTGCAGGGCCCAAAACCATGGAAGATTTAGTTCTGTTCATTACATATTTCTTACTGGGATTTAGACTCCTTATTATTCATCACTTTTATATTTTTAAATTATTCATGGAACATACATTCCTTGAAAAAGATTATTCAGATAACCAGAAACAATTAATTTATGGTCCCCTGAAATCCACTGCCATAACTTAATTGGACCATAAGTTAATAACTCTGCTCCTAAGTTAATCAGAAATGTTATTCCCTGAACATCAAGTTATTACCTATTATGAATTTGGTTATTAATGAAGCAAAACCCGTCTATTCATTTCTACCAAATTGTCACGTATATACTAGGAAAATAAGCTCTAGGAAAATTAAGGTATAATTTTAAAATGCCAAGAAACTGGTATGACAGCCCACATCTAAACCAGTCTCTTTAAATATCAGATACACAAAATGGGTGTGAAGTGGCTGAATGTAGTCAGAATAAGAGATTAGGATATACTTACTGCAGCACAGAATGTGCAGGTTTAAAAAACATTTTAGATTTATTCTTTGAGAATTCCACACATGCAATCTTATTTATTTATTCATTTATATATTTATTTTGAGCAGAGTTTCATGTGGGCTAGATTGGCCCTCAACTTCATATGTTCAAGGGTGATCTTGAACTCTGGATCTTCTCACATCTACCCCAGGTGCTGGGATATGGATGTATGCCACCATACCCCGCGACAGAAAGTTTTCTTTTTCCCTTTGTGGTACTGGGGATTGAACCAAGGACTTCCAGCATGCCAGGCAAACATACTATCATTGAGTTATATCCTCAGTGTGTGTGTGTGTGTGTCTTGACATAAGATCTCACTATATAGTCTAGGGTGGCCCTGTAATTGTTATTCTCTTCTTTAGCAATGTAAGTGCTGGGATTCTAGGCTTGTGTCGCAATGCTCAGCCTCACAAAGTTCGTCTGTATATTTATCTATTTGTTTGTTTGTTTGAGATAGGGTCTCCTATACACAGCCTTGGTGTCCTAGAACTCATAGAGGACTGCCTACTTCTGCCTCCCAAATGCTGGGATTAAGGGAGAGTAGCACTATCCTGGCCCTACATGAAGACTTTACTGAAGATTTATTTTATATAAAAAGATGATATACTCAGTGATTATTTACTTCTGATGGAATTTCTTTATTTTAGGAAGGGGTAATATATGTCATTATACATAACGAATAACCATCAGAGGTATCTTAATTAGACTACTGTAACTTCGCTTGGGTAAAGCTGTTTGAAATAACGACAGTGGGCTGATGTTGCCCGAGAGAGCAGCACTAGTGGTATGTTCCCATGAGTATGGACATCCGGGGTGGGGTGGGGTGGGGGAATGGCTGTGGACACTGGTGTGTTAGTAAGAATCTGCTTCTCTCTCACTTTTTGTCTGTGAGTTGCACACTCTGAGTTGCTTTGCTCATGCGGTAAAACATTTGTTTCTACTCATGGGAGACCATTTGTTACCGTGGCTGTGAGGTAGACTCTTCAAGGTTAGGTCCATGGTCACTGAACAAACACAAACCTACTGGGCCAGGGAGATGACAGAATTTATTGGGACAAACTATTCTGATCACAAGTTTTAGAAACTCAGAAGCTGACCATCTGTGGAGCTGAAAGAACAGTTTTAAAGTGTGCAAAGATTGGAGCATGTGCTAGAAGTGAGGATGTGCATCTCCAGATGTGCCCTCACACACAGTTTCATGCTACCCACTTTAGAGTCGTAGTCTGCGCCACTGTTTTTTAAATACAACCTAATGTGGGTTGGATAAGTGACTAGATTCCCTTAATACCACATTTTAATGCTTAAATTACTTCATTTGAATTGGTTTTACTTGGGGGTGCGTGGAGGGGTGTCACAGGGTCTCATAGAGTTCCAGGCTGGCCTGGAATTCATCACATAGCAGAGGAAGGCCTTGAGTTTCCGAGTGCTGGGATTACAGGTGAGGCTGCCATGCTTAGCACACCTGTAAATAGAGTAAGGGGCTGGAGGGATGGCTCAGTCATTGAGAGCACACACCGCTCTTGTGAGGACGTCAGCACCCACGTCGAGTGCCCACAACTGCTTGTCCCTCCAGCTCCAGGAATCTGACACCTTCTGGAATTTGTGGGCACTGTATTCATGTGTACTCTGCCACATAGAGATAATTAAAAATAAATAAATCTTAAATATGAAAGTAAGACAAATATAGGAAAACTTCTCAACTCTCTGAAGTTCGGGGCTAGGAGGAAGCCAAGGAGACAAAGGGAGCCTGATTTGTCCTGCTGGCTAATGACATGATGATGACATTTCTGTATTACTTAACATGTAATTAAAACTTAAAACCCCAAGTTTTACGTATCATAATTCTTAATTACTTAACAGGGAAAGAAGTTCAAGAACATATTTTAAGCAAGACCAGGCACAAATAAGTGGTAGAGATACTCCTCAGATATACAGCAGCTGGATTCTATTTTCTTAACGTATAATAGAAATATATGCATGCTTAATATGTTTTTTAATTTGAAATTTTTTATGTGTATGAGTGTTTTGCCTGCATGCATGTCTGAGTACCACATACATGCCTAGTATCTATAGAGGCTAGAGGAAGGCACCAAATCCCTTGGAACTGGAGTTACAGACAGTTATGAGCCACTATGTGGGTGCTGGGACTTGAACAAGGGTCTTCTGGAAGAGTATCAAGTGCTCTTACCCACTGAGCCATCTCTCCAGCTCTCTTAATATCTTCTAGGGTAAAAAGGTTGTAAGAGTGAATGATGCATGTCATTAATATATCGAAAAAAGGCACTTAACCCTCTATACTAAGCTTAGTAGTAACACCCCTTGTAGAAACGCATTAAAGAGGACTGTAATGAGTATGTCTTCAGGATCATTAGGCAATACTTGGGGGAAAAGAATGGTGTGTTAACAGCCTCATCTGATAGGACAAAAACCATTTGTTCTGATTTATATCCTAGTCATACAGGAGATAGTAAAGTAGGTATCTGGAAGCTTCCCATTCACATAAATCATTTAAAAAGCAACTGGAAAGTTGTGATAAATGTTATCACTAAAACTCTTCAAAAGTGTTTCTAGGGGTTGGGGAGATGGCTGAGTGGGTAAAGTGCTTGCTGTTCAAGTATGACCTGGGCTTTGATGCCTAGCATCCATGTACAGCCAGCGTGCATCTGTAGCCCCAGCTCCAAGGGCAGAGGCAGGTGGGGTCCTGGGGGCTCATGGTTCAGCTAGTCTAGCTGAAGCAGCAAACTCTGGGTTCAGTGAGAGACCCTGTCTCAAAAAGAGTAAATCTTTCCTCTTGACTTCCTCAGGATTTGACAACAGTGATGAAGACTAACACATGCTCCTGAGCCCATTCCAGGGATTCCTGGCAGGAAGCTTTAATTCCTTGCCACAAGGCCACTACGCAGGACTAGTCACAAGATATGAGAACTGGTTTTCCAAAGGGAGTGAGGGACTGACGAGGAAATGCAAGACCAAAGAGAGCTGCTGGAAAGGAGAGCACAGGGAATACTAGGGGGTGGGGCTCACTGGTGATCTGGGGGGCTGGCTACCACAGATGGAGTCTGTGTTTACATTTATTGGTTCAACAGTCTGAACAGTTTAGTCTCTTCAAACAGTCTACCAAATTGCATTCCAGAAAGAGGCTTCTGAGCCACATACTGACTGGCCAACTTTGAGACTGT
Organism: Peromyscus melanophrys; assembly: GCA_902168415.1. Taxonomy (NCBI): domain Eukaryota; kingdom Metazoa; phylum Chordata; class Mammalia; order Rodentia; family Cricetidae; genus Peromyscus; species Peromyscus melanophrys. The sequence goes on from CABHPR010132998.1 coordinate 22,783, forward strand.
CTTGCCTCTGACCAAAATTACTATTTTGGTTGTTAACAAGTAAAAAGTGATACATCATTACAACCCGAGAAGTTATTTCACTGATTAGCTGACTGCATTTCTTCTTTTACACCTTGATCCATGCATAAATTTAGCTTAAGTGAGGATGAGCAGGCCGCGGGGTAAAGCCAAGTGTAGCCTATGTGTCACTGATGACGGAGTAAGCACAAATAAGGCACTCTTGACTACAGCTACAAATGAACGTCTGTGTCTTCTCAAATGGAAACACTGAAGCCATGGTCCTAAGCATTGCTATCTTTACAAGAAAGTAATTAAGGTTACATGAGGTCATAAGCCAGTGGCCCCAACCAGTAAAATTAGTGCCCTTGATCATTATTAGATACCAAAAAACTCTCTACTACTGTAAGACGAACTGCTAAACAGTCTGATTAATAAAAACCTGGAGCCGGATAGTGGGGTGAATTCTGAGAGATCAGAGGACTAGGACAGCCACAGCCAACCTCACCTTACCGACCCTCAGCTTCCAAACAGACCTACTTCCTGTCTAGCCACGCCTTTCTGTTCAGCTAACTCATTTCCTCTCTCCAGCCAGCTACATCACTTCCTCTTCCTGCCCAGCTGTCACTTCCTGTCTGTCTGTACAGACCTCCAGACCTTTATGGTTAACTAGTGTTGGAATTTAAGGCGTGTGCCACCATTGCCTGACTTCTATGGCTTTTTCCTCTGATCCTCAGATAAACTTTTTTGGGGAACACAGATAAAATATCACCTCATACTACTGTCTTTCTTTGCCATGTGAGGATACCTCTAGACAGGGATGTCCTCAGACAAGGAATAGAGCCCTCACTAGAGATGAAACTGCCTGGAACTTGAAATGTGTAGCCTCTGGACCGTGATAAATAAATGTCTACTATGTATGGCAATCCCAGCTGACTTACACAGTTAGGCTCTCTCTACAGTTAAGAACTTAAACTAGTAATCTTGAATACTTTTTCTTTTTTTGCTGGGCAGTGGTGATGCACACCTTTAATCCCAACACAGAGGCAGGCAGATGTCTGTGAGTTCCAGGCCAGCCTGGGCTACAGAGCTAGTTCTAGGCCAGCCAGGCTACACACTGTAGAGGGTGTGTGTTGAATGCTTTTCTTTCTTTGCAGCCAGGTCTTACTATGCGCCCTGGTCGGCCTGAAGCCTTCCGTGTGCTTCCTGTCTCTGCAGTAAAGCCAGTTGACTGTGGTGAGCAGCATTCCCTCTTCTTCGCTTTTGACTGTGCCGCACTGTGAACAGCTGCTCTATACTCCGCCCACTAGGCTTCCCTGCCATGATAGACACACCCAGAGTATGAGCCAAGCAAACCTTTCCTTTCTCAAGTTGCTGTCAGATACTCTGTGACTAGTGACTAGTAAGCATATTTATACACCTCTTCCCATATCTTTCAGCATGGTCTGAAAAACCAGAATGTTAATAAATTGTCTTACAGGTTTTTGAAAATATCTACATTTTGGTTTTCTATTTCATTTCACCTCAAAATTAGTGGCATAAAACAACAGTCATTTTATTATTTGCAGATATTTTTGTGGGTCAGAACTTTAAATGAGGCTCTGTGAAGATGGTATATCTCTGTTTCATAATGGATCTCATTGGGAAGGCCAGAGATACTTGGGGTCAGTCGGAAGGCTGGTTTGTTTGTTGAGACAAAATGCCCAACAAGATGCTCTCAAGGGAAGGAGAGTTTATTCTGGCTTATGGTTCCATGAGACACAGTCCCTAGCAGGAGGCTAGCTAGTCACAATGCAGTCAGAGTCAGGAAACAGAAGGAGCAGAAAGTGAAGCTTGGCTGTAGAACTCAAGGTTTCTCCCCCTCGTGTCCCACTTCAGCGAGGAAGGCTTCCATCTACTCAAGGTTCCACAATCTTCCCAAACAGTGCCAAATGGAGACCAAGCCATAAAACACATGAGCCAATGGGGGGCATTTTACTTTTAAACCACAACAGCTGGGGATAATTCCAGTGGCTGGGGGTGGACTAGCTGAATTGCCAGGGATCTGATTCCAGTGAGATGACTTATTCACGCACTCACCAATCAGTCCCATCTGGTCCTGGAGAGTCCAGGAAACTTTTCACAGACAGTGGTTGAGTCTCAAGAAGGTACTGTGAGACAGAATGCTTCAGGAGAGCATTGAAAGACCCTCCAGTGATGGGGGGTAGGGGTGGGGGCTCACAGGACCACTCCAGTGACTGGGGGGCCACACGGGACCACTCCAGTGATATTCCACTGCCTGTGGTGTTCTTATTCCCTCTAAAATTCCCAGGAAAAAACATGGGTTCCCATCACCAAATAGGAGGCTATGGGAAGAGACTAAAAAAATTTCCGTTCCCCTCATTTTTAACTAATATTGGCTATTATTATTATCTTTATTATTTTTTGTTTGTCTTTTGAGACAGGGTTTCATGTAGAGCTGACACTAGACTCACACTCAACTCTGTCACTAAGAATGGCTTTGGACTTCTGATCAGTCTGCCTCTATCATCTGAGGACTGGGATTGCAGGACTACTCCATTATGCTTGGTTCATGTGGCATGGGGGATGAAACCCAGGGTTTCACGCATGCTAGGCAAGCTCTCCACTAACTGAGATACATCTCTAGCCCTCTTTTTTATTTTTTATTTTTTTTTTGAGACTGGGTCACCTACAACCCAGACTGGCTTTAAACTTTCTATGTCATGGAGGATGACCTTGAACTCCTGACCTTAGTTCAGTTCACATATCTGGTCCTGGATGTGCTCACTCTGGGATGTTCATGAGAGACCAAGAGGGAGTGTTGAGTAAGCAGCTAGCATTTAGCTTCAGAGCTCAATGCTAGCTTCAGAACTCAGGAGTAGCTTATGATGGAGGTAAAGTGGGGACTCAGATCAGATAGGCTTGGGTAATACTTCTGAGATTTTTTTTTTTCTTGTCCTCTCAACAAAATGGTATTCTTTAATCTTTCAGGACTCATTCTCTCTCTCTCTGTCTCTCTCTGTCTCTCTGTCTCTCTCTCTCTCTCTCTCTCTCTCTCTCTCTCTCTCTCTCTCTCTCTCTCTCTCTCTCTCTCTCTCTCTCTCTCTCTCTCAGGTTGTCAGACTTGGTGGCAGGCATTTTAACACACTTAGCTGTCTCATCGGCTCAGCTCTATTGCTAATAAAGGGTTTATACTGACAATCCAACCAGATTCCAATAGAAACAACTGAATTAGATTTTATACTCCAATCTCTTCACTATGTTAACTATCAGGAGGTGGAGTTCCTTTTCTGAGAGATAGTGTCTTTACTAAGAAAGACATCACCGCTACTCTCTGGTTTCTAAGTGATGTTGAAAACCAGTTGTTTGTAATTCTATGTTGAAGGCACCACTCTTATATAATGGTTTAACAAAAATTTGTGTTCTTTGTTTATTTCTTTTAAAGTGCCTGGATCAACTCAGGACCTGGTACCTGCTAAGCAATCACTTGAGCAATACCCCAGCCCCTTGTTTAATGTTTGGAAAAAATAACAAGAGCTCTCTATAGCATTAGTAATCAAATAATGCAAACTCCAGAACACAACATGTTTTCTTTTAGTGTTCGTCAAGAAGAAATGATGCTAAATTCAAAACCCAGTCACAGCAGAGAAAGGCGGTGCTACAGTCATTCCGACCTGCCCCCCACAGCTGCCCCCAGTCTCCACTTCATTTTACCCTTCTCTGTGCACCAATGCCCATTCACTCGCCAGTCTACAAGGATGAATCTTCACTCCCATCTCTGAGCTCTTGACATTTGTATCTGAAAAGTCTGCCAGACGCCAACATTAATCTAACCTCAAGTACACTGATGCACTTTTCTCTAACAGCAATCCTCCTTTACAGCGACTTTATCACCTTTTTCCTCCTGGTCAACCAGGCACAAAGCTGGTGTCAATTTTTATTTCTTATCCCATGACTGACGTGCTTGACACACACCCCGATGAACACTTAGTATAGCCACAACACAAAGGCACTTATATTTCACGAGGGGGGTGGGTGTTGTTTGTTATTTTATAAAAAAGATGTTATAATGTAGGTCAAAAAGTTTTACGGTCTAGCACTTCTGGCTAAAATACATGAAACAGGATGATCACAGTCACTGTTCTGTTGCTGTGAAGAGACACCACGACCACAGCAACTCTTATAAAGTGAAGAATTTAATTGTGGGCTTGCCTACAGTTCAGAGCTTTAGTCCATTATGGTCATGGAGGGAAGCATGGCAGTGTGCAGGCAGACACGGTGCTGGAGAAGGAGCTGAGAGCTCTACATCCTGATCTGGAGGGCAGAGGGTAGGGGAGGGGAGGAGAGAGAGAGAAGAAGAGAGAGTGAGAGAGCGAGTGAGAGAGAGAGAGAGAGAAAGAAAGACATACATACAAACAGACAGACAGACACTGAGCATGGCTTGGGCCTGTGAAACCCCAAAGCCCACTTCCAGTGACACACTTTTTCCAACAAGGCCACACTTCTTATTACTTCAAATCCTTTCAGACAGTGCCACTCCCTGGTGACTAAGCATTCAAATATATGAGCCTATGGGGGCCATTCTTATTCATGCCACCACATTCCACTCCTTAGCCCCCATAGGCTTGTAGCCATATCATAATGCATTCAGTACAACTTCAAAAGTCCCCACAGTATCATAGTCTCAACATTGCTTAAGAGTCCAAAGTTCAAATCTCTTCTGACAGTCATGGCAATCTCTTAACTGTAACTGTTATTTATTAAGTGGCACATTGTTATTCATTAAGGGGTGCTGTTTACCATGTGAGAAAAGCCACGAGGTACGACAAAGGCCACTATAAGCATTTATTAGGGGAAGAGAACAGAAGGGATGTACTTAGGCCTATGGAAAGATCACGCAGGAAAAAAGGGCAGAGGGATGAGTGGGACTCGCTTTTATAGATTCCCCGCACATGCGCATATGGGCTTGCATAGCTATGCCACACATGTGCACAAGTTACGTGATCACGCAGCACGAGTGATTATGTAGGATGTAAGGCCCTGGGATGACTAAGCATCTTGCCAGCACAGGCTCAGTCACCAGGGAGTGGCTAGGAATTCTGACAGTAACCCCCAGTATAAACAAAACAAAGAAGCAGATCACATACTTCCAACACACAGTGGCACAGGAAATACATACCAATCCAAAAGGAGAGAATGGGAGCATATCGAGAAAATACTGGAATAAAGCAAGATCTAAACCCAGCAGGGCAAACTCCAAACTCTGCACCTCCATGTCTAATGTCAGAGTGCTCTTTAGATCTCCAACTCTTTTCAGCTTTGTTGATTGCAACACACTTCTCTATCTTAGGCTGGTTCTACTTCCTGTTAGCAGCTTTCCTTGGCAGATGTCCAATGACCTTGGCATCTCCAACATGTTGGGGTCTCCAGTGAAATCCAGGTTTCACTTGAACAACTTCATGTAATAGCCTCTCTGGGCCTCCACCCAGGGACACTCACATGCTTGGCCTTAGCAGCTTTCCTTAGCCATGGAGGGAAATTCCACTGTCTTCTTGTATCCTTGGCTCTAAAGCCTTTATCATCATGGTGGGGAGCATGGTGGACTGCAGATAGACATGGTGCTGGAGAAGGAGCTGAGAGTTCTACATCCTGATCCATAGGCAGAGAGGGAGAGAAACTGGGCCTGGTGGGAGCTTTTGAAATCTCAAATCTCACCCCTAGAGTGACATACTTCATCTAGCAAGGCCACACCTCTTAATACTTCTAATTCTTTCAGGCAGTGCCACTCCCTGGTGAGTAAGCATTCAAATATATGAGCCTAAGGAGACCATTCTTATTCCAACCACCACAAAGACTTATAATACAAGATGTTAGAAGTCAAGAAAAAAAAGTGAACTCTGAGAGACGGGAACTAAATTAACCTCTTAATTGTTTCATTTACAAACTAGACCAAATGCCAAGTCAGTGGAGGTGATGACATCCTGGAGTTGAGGAGACAGACCTGGGTTTCTAGTCAGGATAAAGGAATTAGTAGAAGTTAAGGGCTTGAGTTCACAGGGCAGTTTACAAGAAGAGACAGCAGAGCAGAGGGCTCTGGGATAACGGTCTTTGCTAAGTCTTCAGCTCAGTACCACTCCTCAGTATCTGAAGGCTGTAGGATGCTCGCAGCTGTCAATATGTTGAGGGGTTCACATCCCTTGTATATATACAATGGCACAGTATTTGCACATAATCTGCACACATCTTTCTATATATTGTATTTTTACTTTTTTGTGGTGCTGAGGATCAAATCCATGTGCACATGGCAAATACTAGACCACTGAGCTACCGCCTTGGCCTTTGTTTTTGTTTTTTTATACGTTGTCTTGTGTATAGTTCAAGATGGTCTCAAAATCAAGATACAGTCCAAGGGGCTGATAAGAAGTCTCCATGGGTACAGACACTTGTCACCAAACCTGACGACCTGAGTTTGATCCCTGGGACCATATAGGAAAGAAATAACTACTTTCTATGATTTTTTTTGTTGTTTGTTTGTTCGTTCTCCACATGAATACCACAGTGAGCATGCATTGAGTATGTATGCATATAATGAATGAATGAAATTAAAAAAATGTAGTCCAGGCTGACCTTGAACTTGAGAGATCTTTTTGCCTTTGTCTCACCAGTGCTAGGATTAGATGCATTCACTACCACACACAGCTTCTTCCAATATACTTTAAATCTTTTCTGGATTACTTATTGTGATGGTCAATCCCATCCATCTGTTCATTCATCCATCTGTCCATTTTTGAGATCAGGTCTCATGTACCCTTGGCTGGCTTCTAATTCATTATGTGACAGAGAATGACCTTGACCTTCAGACTGACCTGCTACCTTTCAAGTGCTGGGGTTATAGGCCTGCAACAACATGCTGGCTTTATGTGGTAATGGGGATGAAACCAAAGGTTCTGTGCATTGTAGATGAGCATTCTACCAAGTGAGTCGCATCCTCAGCTACAAGACAAATCTTGACCATCAATTTGGTTGGGCTAAGAAATGCCCAGAAGGCTAGTAAAGCATCTCAGTAGACCGAGTGAACAAGGGGCAGCCCCACCCATCCTACAGAGGGTAACAAAACGCCCGAAGTGCAGGTCTTCTCACTCCCTTCTCCTGCGGCCGTGATCTCTCACGTTCCCTACTGTGGTGGACAGAAACCTCTGAAAGCAGGAGCAAGATACAAGCTTTCCCCTAAGTTATTCATGTCTGGTGCTGTGTCACAAACAACAAGAAAAGCTACAAACACACATCCAACGTCTGATCAACCGTAAGTGCTATGTGAGGGGTGGTTACATTACAGTGTTTAGAGAATGCTCAGTACAGACAAAACCAAAGGATTTTGGTCCAGTTAGTTGAATCCAAGAACATGTAGATATGGAGGTCTGACTGTACTACCAATGTGCATGTGCAAAGAGGCTATCAAAGTCTGAGAAAAGAATGAATCAAAAGGACAGAAAAGCAATCCCTAGAGCTCACTCTTGGTTGGGAAGAGTTCTGGAGAAGCTTAACGTTCACAGAACATCTGCATGGTACTCAGGTTTTACCATCACAGGAAAAAAATGAGCCTTACACTAACTGTTACTTCAGTCCTGAGAAACAATACTTAAAAGTAACACCAGAAAGGATCAATCTGTTTTCAGTAACTTCACTGCATCCATAAAAAGCTCAAGAATATGTATGTACACACAAAAATACCTAGCACACAACAAAGCAATTCACAATGTCAGAATCCAAAGACAACCAGGAAGGAAAATACAAATCACAATGAGGAGAAAAAAAAAACCAGTCAGTTAAACCAGCACCACAATGATACAGATGATGTAATTAGTACACAGAGACATCAAAAGTTTTCGTAACCATATCACATATAGTGAAGAAGCAACAAGAAACACTGAACATATTAAGTAGAAACAGAGACGACACTAGCACTTGGGAGGAATAGGAAAGAAGATTGTCAGGAGTCAGGGACCAGCCTGGGCCACACATACAGTGAGAAATGGGAAGGGGGGAAAGAAAAACACAAATGAGCGAATCAGAATGCTTACTAATAAAAAGATACCAATGAAAACTGAAAAGGATCAAATCATGTAGGTAATTCAGGAGTCAATGCTGCTAAAGGTTAATGTGCCTGATAACAGAGCTTTCAAAACATGGAGGGACTCAGACAGAACTAGAAGGAGAAACAGAAAACATCCACAGTTAAACTTGCTAATTAATTAACTATGCTAGGCTTTGTTCTTTTCCAGACCGTCTCACGTCCCCAGGCTGGCCCTGAATTCCTGATCCTCCTGTCTCTATCTCCTGTGTGCTAGGATTACAGGCATGCACCCTATGGTCAGTTAAAAACCATTATACAGACTCTAAGACACTTTCTCTCAGTGACGGACAGAGGAAGCAGAATGAAAACAACAACAGCAAGTCGTGAATACTTAGATGACATCACCAACCAAACGGCTTAGTGGCTCTCGAGCTCCAGGGACAACAGAATGTGTGCTCCCTTTAACTGAACAGGGAACACTTATCCAGATACATTCTATCTGGGCCATAAACAAGCCTACAATCAATTTAAAGTAACTCAAATTGGGCTGGAGAGATGGCTCAGTGGTTAAGAGCACTCGTTCTTCGAGAGGGCCTGAGTTCAATTCCCAGCACCCACATGGCAGCTCACAACTGTCTGTAACTCCACTTCCAGTGGATCTGATGCCCTCCTCTGGCCTCTGTGGGCACTAGGCATGCACATATTGAACACACATAGATGCAGGCAAAACACCCAAACACATAAAATAAAATAAGATAAAATAGGTTAAAAATAACTCAAATCTTATAAAAAGTTTTCTAATAGCAATAGCATTATAAATCAATAATAATAAATCAAGACACCTAGAAAATATTCCAAATATTCAAAAACAAAGTAACAAATTTCTTAACCACAAGTCAAAGAAAGAAAATGAAAATGAAAACTGGTAAGTGGTTTGATGTGTGTGAAATGAAAGGCAACATAAGAGATTTCTGGGATACCATTAAAGTAGCATATAGGAGATTCATCCAACTAGAACATCCTAGCTGAATACTGAAAAAAATCAAACTTCTAACTTAAACCCCAAGGAAGAAAGAGAAAAAGCATAAACTCCTAGTATTAGGAATGAAAGGAGACTGATGTCACAGAGGTACAAATTCTGTGCCAGTGAATCTGCTACCTTGTGTGAAATAACATCTTCCTATGGGACATAAAGTGACTGCCAAAGCTCATGTGAAGGACACAGTTTAAACAGCTCAGTAACTATTAGGGCAACTGAACCTGCAGTGATAAACACACACCTATTCCCACACAGACCCACACAGCTTCACTGTGAGGATGCCCAATGTTTCACTACTGTCTTGACACTCACACCAGACAAATATACAGTCAACTCCAAATAATACCAATATTTTTCACTGAACTCAGATATACATATTAACAAAATCTTAGCATTGCAAAGTCAATAATTTATAATTTATAAAAAAAGAGATGGCATTATGCTCAAGTAGGGCTGTATGGTCTCATATTTGAAAAATCAATTAATTTGCCATATTCATAGATTATAAAATAATCTAAAAGGGGGTATGCATGAGGCCATAAATTCTATTTTTACTACAGCAAATAAATAAACCCCAAAACAAACCAAAAACCTAAAAGAAAAACATTTCTAAAAAATGGCCATTTCAATAGTTATTGAGAAAAAAATTCTACAGAAATCATGTGTGAACACACACACCCAACATCGATTTTTTTAATTATTTTTATTTTTTTTTAATTTTTGAAGGTACAATCTTGCTTGGTAGCCCAAGTTGGCCTCAAAGTTTTGATTCTCTTTTGTGTGCCACTATGGCTGTCTTAAAATCCAATGCTAATTCCTGACAAAATTCTTTTTTTTTTTTTTTGGTTTTTTGAGACAGAGTTTCTCTGTGTAGCTTTGCACCTTTCCTGGAGCTCACTTGGTAGCCCAGGCTGGCCTTGAACTCACACAGAGATCCACCTGGCTCTGCCTCCCGAGTGCTGGGATTAAAGGCGTGCACCACCAACGCCCGGCGACAAAATTCTTAAGAAGCCAGAGAACTTCTTTGCTAAGCAAGGGACTCTAAAAAAAAAGGCAAGAGGATCTGGGGAGACAGTTCAGCCATGCACGTGTGTGGACTACGTTTTCATCCCGAATCTGTGTAAAGCACTTGGTTTTAATTCCAGTGCTGCTATGGCAAGAAAGGAGCATCCTCCGCAAGCTTGGAGGTGAGCTAGGCTCACATGTGTAGCATCGAACAACAGGATCCCCTGCTCCAAACGAAGAGGAAGGTGAGGACTAACACCTGAGGTTGTCCTCTGACCTCCACAGAGGTGCAAGGAATGTGTGTGCCTGCATACACAAACAAGCACATCAGACACACACACACACACACACACACACACACACACACACACACCCCAAAACAAAAGAAAAATAAAGCCCTAGAACCAAAAAGTCTAGAGGTAACATCGGGCTGTCCATCCCTATCACTTCCACATTATACACTTACATAGGATGTGGTTGTTAGGTTGAGGATTTCCTTTTACCCCACACAAGCTAATAAGCTAGCTTTTATTATTCTATGAATGGTAGTAAAAGCACGATGCTCTTGAGTTAGAGATGAAGGACTGTATGTATTAAGCCATGCAAGGAACATGTGCACCCATGTGTTTGCATTAGTTACTTTTGATCCAACTCCTGCAGAGGCACTGTAATGGTTTAGATGGATGCTACGATTTTGGAGGCATTGGTCAAAGATGAAGATCGGAGTTGGGAAGATCTATTGCTTTTGTTGCAAGCAAGATTATTAGCTTATCTTTCAAAGCAACAGACTACATGAAATTTCTGAAAAATGGCCTAGGGAGGGTCTGCAAGGTAGTTCAGCAGGCAAGGATACTTGCTGCCAAGCCTGATGCCTCAAGTTCAATCCCCAGGACTGACATGCTTGAAGGAGAACTGACTGCTGAAAGTTGTCCTCTGACCTTACACATGATCTCCATAGTGGCATGCACACACTTATATACATATACAAAATAAAGAAATAAAATGTTAAAAAAAACTTGCAGTCTTGGATGACCTTGAAGTATGTACAGCAATGACAGTGATCTAGGGAACATTTTCTCTACGACTATTACCTAGTGCAATAAGACAAGAAAAAGAAACAAAACAGCATTTACTTTGAAAAGAAGGGATTCTTTACTCACGAGTGTCATGACTGTCTACATAGGGTTCCGCAGAATCTACAGAATCAAAGGCTATTCTAACAAACTAGTAAGATTGTAGGATGCAAGATAAAACAACAACAAACTAACCAACACACAACTGCCCAACCCCCCCTCCCCCAAATCTCCCCAATATCACACAGCCCAATTAAAATGGGCAAAGTATTTATAGAGGCAGTTCACTAAAGGGTATTAATAGCAAATAAACATGAAAAGATGCAAGACGCTCAACGCTGTTGTGGCTAAAACCACAATGAGCTAAAACTGCAAGATAGACCAAAATCATAGTTTAGAATGTCTAAAGTATTAAAAACTGGTCACATTGAGTTCTAGCAAGGTGTGGAATAACCGGAATTCTCATACATGGCTGACAGAAATGTAAAATGACTCAGCAGGTGAAAGCATGTCTTTGGGTTTCTATTGCTATGATAAAACACCATGACCAAAGCAACTTGCGGAGGAAAGAACTATTCCATTCACACTTCCAGGCAACAGTCCAGCACTGAGGGAAGTCAGGGCAGGAACTCAAGGCAGGAACCTGGAGGCAGAAGCTGATGCAGAAGCCATGAAGAGGTGCTGCTCACTGGCTTGCTCATGGCTTGCCCCGCCTGCTTTCTTATAGCACCCAGGACCACAAGCCTGGGGTGGCACCACGTACAGTGAGCTGGTACCTTCTACATCAGTCATCAATCAAGAAAATGTACCACAGGCCTATCTGGTGGGCATGCTTTCTTAACTGAGGTTTCTCTTTCAAAATGACTTTAGTTTGTGTCAAGTTCAAGGAAACTAGCCTGCACAGAGTACTATATACCCATTGTATGACACACAAAGTCCTCGATTAGGTTTCTATCCAAAAGAAAATAAATAGCAGCATGATTATTCCCAGGTAAATCCAAGAGAAACAGTATATATTTACATGGGCTGTTCACACATGAATGCTGCCAGCAGCTTCATTTAGAATACTTTAACACTGGAAACATCTCAAATGCTCACTAGTAGGTGGATCATAGACTGTGGTAGATCCCTACAATTGAATACTACTTAGCAGTAATGAACTATTTATATATGCAGCATGGATGCATTTCAACATAACTATTCAAAGACCCCAGTCAAAGTATTGATATTTCTAGATCCATTTATATAAAACTCTATCAACTTAACTGTGACAACAGTTTCTTTGGTCCATGCATAACATATATCTAGACATCAGGCAGTGTACTTTAAGTATTTCTAGTTTATTGTATATTAATAATCCCTCCCAAAATATGAGAAAAATCTTCCATTACAATCATTCCAGATCTTTTGAAATAATTTAGTAACAGGTGGGTGGGGGTTATTACTAATATGCCAGGTACTGTTTGGTATTACAAACACAGTGGCACTTACATTCTTGTAGGAAGAGGCTTAAGTTGGTAAGGATGATAAAAAACACCAGATGGTAACACTTTTGATCAAGATAAAAATAATTAAGTAAGATAGATATTAAAATATTTCCAACTGGGTATGTAGAGTGGATTCTGGAAAGGCAATGCCGACAGTGGTATGAATGCCAAGAAGGGCAGAATGTCAACCATACAGTAGTTCCCTTGTTTATCCATCTCCAGTTTCTAAAATGGTGTCAGCTCGACATTCTGGCATTGCAGATCTTCTTCAACCATCGTCATAAATCATCCCTGTAGGGTTCCTTTTTTTTTTTTTTAAAAGATAGGATCTCAGTTTGTAGCCCTGGCTGACCCAGAACTCACTATGTAGAACAGGCTGGCCTCAAACCCAAGAGATCTACCTGTGTTGTAGAATATTATTTCAAGGTGTGTTACTTTTGTTTATGCTCTGGAATGTTTGTTTAATGATGCAAAGATGTGGTTGATTAAATAAAATTCATCTGCGGTCAGAAGGCTGCATCAGCAACTAGCTGGCAGGAAGTGGAAGGGAGGAGCCAGGTGAGAAAGAGTTTATAAGGAGGGGCGAGGAGAAGCAAGAGGGCTTTTTGGAGGACATGAGCAAGGAGAGGAGGTGAGTGACTTGCTATTCAGCCTCTGAAGAGCAGAATTCCACCTTAACCTTTGGATCTTGAGTTCTTTAGAGGGAGAGAGGTTTAGTTAAGTTCCCTTTGTAGCACTGGAAGTGTCGGGGCCTGAGGAAACAAATTTCCCTCTGGCTACGGCCCTTGCGGCCTAAGCGCTGCTGGTAGTAGCAGAGTTACAGTTACTGATTCAGACCGCTGTGGCTTAAAAGGCAGCAACAATTTTAATAAAGGACAATGTACCTGCCTCTGCCTCTAGAGAGCTGGGATTCCAGGCGTGCACCACCATGCGGGCTGCAGTGTTGTTTTTCCCTGCTCCTTTATTGCTACATGAAAGAAACCCCGATCTCAACTGTTTTATCATGTCATTCCTCTACCTAGAATGCCCTCCATTCTGTACATCTCCTCCATCCTTCAATGTCTCCATTCTGTACATCTCCTCCATCCTTCAATGTCTCCATTCTGTACATCTCCTCTATCCTTCAATGTCTCCATCTGTACATCTTCTCCATCCTTCAATGTCTCCATTCTGTACATCTCCTCCATCCTTCAGTGTCTCCATCTGTACATCTTCTCCATCTTTCAATGTCTCCATTCTGTACATCTCCTCCATCCTTCAACGTCTCCATTCTGTACATCTCCTCCATCCTTCAATGTCTCCATCTGTACATCTCCTCCATCCTTCGATGTCTCCATTCTGTACATCTCCTCCATCCTTCAATGTCTGTCTCATACAGTCGACCCTTTTTTAAAAAAGATTTTCTGATTTCCTCACCTAGATGTGACATCTTGTTTACGTTTCTCTCCTGTCATTTTCTCCATGAGCACAATTATCTTGCTATCACATTTTAGACAATGGCATAGAGCTCTGCAGGCAGGAACAGCACCTATGATTTCTAGAAGACTCAATTACCTTATTTTTATATTTGACTTGAAAGCTGCCTAAGCGTCAAAGGAAAAGAAGTATAAACATCAGACAAAAGAATAAGACTTATCTTGTCCCAGAAATTCTACGACTAATATGTAAAGTATAAACTCTGCTTAAAAAAGCCAGACTAGATCTCTACAATTTCAGTGGCTGTTAATTATCCAGAGAACTAGAGTAAAGCCTCTTATTTTTGGGGTCCAGGGCCCCCAGCATAGTCTGCATGAAAACAGGAAAGCAGTGGCTGTCTCAGTATCAGCGAGGCAGAGGCACAGCTTCACAAAGGACTGTGGGTAAATTCCTAAGGCAGAAGCAGTAATCGGTGAAGAAGAAACAGATACAATTTCAGAAAATGGGCACGTTAGCAGTCCTAACTCACTACTCCAATTTTTAAATTTTATTTTTAAGTGTATTTATTTTTATGTATATGGTGTTTTGTCTGTGTGTATTTCTGTTCTGGTTTTATTTTATATGCAGTGCTAGTGAAGGCCAGAAGAGGGCACTGGATCCCCTGGGACAGACGTCACAGGTGGCTATGAGCCTCAGTGTGGATACTAGGAATTGAACCTGAGTCCTGCTGGAAGGGCAGTGAGTGTTCCCAACCACTCTCTCTGTCCAGTTCCTGTCCCCCAGGTCTGATGATGTTAGGAAGTCACCTCGAAGACTATAGGGTTGAATCATAGTTACAGTAAAAAATAATTAGAATGGAGCCGGGCAGTGGGGGCGCACGCCTTTAATCCCAGCACTCAGGAGGCAGAGGCAGGTGGATCTCTGTGAGTTCGAGGCCAGCCTGGTCTACAGAGCGAGGTCCAGGACAGGCTCCAAAGCTACACAGAGAAACCCTGTCTCGAAAAACAAAAACAAAACAAAACAAAGCACATGTGTAGATGTAAAATACTCTTCAGAGTTTGTGTGTGGGAGGGGAGCTGCTGGAAACGTAACTAGGGTCTTGGCACAGTCTAGGCAAGTACTTTACCATTAAGCTTCATCTTGAGCTCTAGATTTTTTAAAATGCAAACTGTGAAATACAGCAGAGTTATATGCATGAAGATGTTAGTCTACTACAAACACAAAATTTGTATAATGGTTCAGTAATTTACAATATAGTACTATAAATAAACTATTAAATAGCCACTCAAATCATACTTTGAAAACATTTTTTAAAAATATTTTTTTAATAATATATTTTATTTCATGTGCATTGGTGTTTTGTCTGCATATATGTCTATGTGAGGGTGTCAGGTCCCTTGGAACTGGAGTTACAGACAGTTGTGAGCTGCCGTGTGGGTGCTGGGAATTGAACCTCGGTCCTCTGGAAGAGCAGTCAGTGATCTTAACCACTGAGCCATCTCTCCAGCCCCTAATATATATAATTTTATTTTATATAGGTACTTTGTATGTCTGAGTGTGTGCCTCATGCCTTTGGAGGCCAGGAGAGGGCATCAGATATCCTGGGACTAGAGTAACAAAGTTGTGAGCTGTCACGTGGGTCTCTTCTAGACCGTTTGCAGTGTCTCAATTATGGTTTAAACTTTGAGTTTAACAGTCTCACTAGGTAGCTCTGGTTGGCCTGGAACTCACTATGGAGACCAGGTTTGTCCTGAACTTGCATCCGTCCTCCTTTGCCTCACAAGTGTTAAGATTACAGGTCTGTGTCATCATATGTGGCAGCATTTTCAATTCTTTATTGATCATGTAGTTCTTTAACTAATGAGAAGTAAGTGGTAACTTTGTTGAAATGTTTAGCTATTCTGGCTTGTGATTCCAAAGTCAATGTTACAAGTACAATGAGAACATAAGTATTCTATATGAGCAGAACTTACACTTGTAAAGCACTTGCCTACTGTGCATGAGACTGGTTTGCATCCCAATACTGACCCTCCCAAGGGCCAGGAAAGTATTCTGGTGGTATGTTATCTGCAATCTTTAAACAAAGGTTCTTGCTGTGGGATGTCTTTCTGTATGCTGTGAATATGTGTTGCTGTGATTGGTTGATAAATAAAGCTACATTGGTCTATGGCAGGGCAGGATAAAGTTAAGAAGGGTGGAGTCGGGGAGACGCCAGCCCGCCACCCAGGGAGCAAGAAGATGCCAGCAGACCGGCAATGCCATGGCAACATGGCAACATATAGATTAATAGAAATGGGTTGCGTTAAGTTAGAAGAGCTAGTTAACAAGAAGTCTGACCCATAGGCCATACAGTTTATAAGTAATATAAGCCTCTGTGTGTTTACTTGGGACCAAGTGGCGGCGGGAGGTGGGTGAAAGAGATTCGTCCCTACCAAGGGGCTGGGCAGGACCAGAGAAACTTACAGCTACAGGTTCTAGTCTTGGCACTAATCTTAAAACCACACAATACTATCAGTAAGAAGATTAAGGACATCTGAGTTGCCCTTGCAGTAGTTCATTCACTGTCTTAGGTGCAGGAGCGGCAGGGTTCTCCTTTGCACCACTGATACCTACGGTAATGCTTAGAGAATTTCACTGACTACATTTGAATTACTGCAAACAGCAGCTTGCTTTTTCATCTATGTATAGTTGGGAATTTAAAAAGAAATTTTATTCCTTGCTATAAAAATGAACTGGTGTGAGAATTGGAAACTGTGTATAATAAAGCAGCATGGACTGGCAATGCAAATATATGATAAATGACCATTTAAAATGCCGCTTCTCTACTTAACTGGTTTATTTTCTTTGCTTCTCTTCCTCCTCATTTTTTTTAAAGATTCACTATTTGTGTGTATGTATGTGTGTTTGCCTAAGTTGATGTTATGTGTACCACATACAGGCAGGTGCCCCAGGAGGCCAGAGGGTCTCAGATTCCTTGAGATGAGTTAAAGGCATTGTGAGATGCCTAAGGTGGGTGCTAGGAACTGAACTCAGGTCCTCTGAAGGAACTGCAAGAGCTCTTAACCCCTGGGCCATCTCTCCAGCTCGTCTTTTTTGTTTATTTATTTTTTGAGACAGGGTTTTACTATGTAACCCTGGTTGGCCTGGAACTCTATAGACCAGGCTGGCCTCTGCCTCCCAAACACTGGGATTAAAGGTGTGTACACTAAACCTTGCTTTTAATTGGTTTCTTTAATTAGCTATTATAGAAAAAAAAATGAGGTAAAAAGTTTTTTTCTTATACAAATTTTTAAAAAGTCCATGGGTTAATTTTTATTGTAAGGATTCACAAGCTAGTAAATGCAAAAGTAAAAATATTTTTACAATGAGTAGAGCAAAGGATGAATTTCCTAAATTACTTTGCATGTTTCCATGATCACAATTTACCTACAATGTGTTAAATATTGGTAATTTAAGTTGTGTGTTTTCACTGCTTTAAGGAAGATTAGGTATGTATAAAGCACTTCTGGAGAAGGTGATTTATAAAGCACCCAGTTCCAATTACCTCTCACTTTAATGCACCCAGAGTCCCAGAGATACTGCTCCACAGAACGCTAACTCACTACTACCAGATCTCCATTACTGCATTAACTTGGCATATAGAAAACAGACTGCTATTGTATTCTTTATCCCTAGAGAGATGAGACGATCTGCAGCTCACTTGAATCTCAAAGCAATTCTGCGATGAATCGGCTCAAGGCTGAGGAGGTTGAGCAACAGAGACCCACAGCATGGGCCTCACTTCCCATATGACCTCTGTTTGTCCTGACTTCTCAGTCATGCCAGAGCATGCCAGCCCGGTCTGTGTGTTTGTGTATGTGGGAGGGGCTGTGATCGCTCCCTTTTCCTTGGAAGCAATTCCTTTCCCTGGAATGGCAAGCACACTCAGGAAGGTTGGGGCGGGCTCTGGGCTCTGGTTAGGAAGGAAAATGGGGTTAACTTAAAGTGGACCTGGGGTGCGAATGGAGGCTGTACGAATCACTCCAACTGCTGTGGTCAGCTATGTACTTTTGTTTCCATTATTGAAAAATCACTGATCTCCCAATGATTTAGCTCTATTCTGAATCTTAACTGCTTTGAAAAGATTCAAGTGCTTTAAAGGACCTTGACGAGGAGGTTGCGGGGGGAGGGCAGATGAACAAGGCATTGCTATGTATTCTTTTGAGACAATGTATTAGGTAATGAGAAAACATCAGTAACCCTTCAAAGTCTTTGTTGTTTCTTCTGTTCTCTTTCCAAACACATCGTGTATTTTAAAAATTGCATGGGACTTGGAATTAAAAAAACAACCAACTACCCTGAGTTCAATTCTAACCCTCTAACCCTCAGACAAATTAATGAGTTTTAGACATTAAACTTTGATGCTGTTTATCAGCTGTAAATAATAATATTTTCATTCACAAAGTGAGATTATCCCACGAGTGTGGCCTGTTCATCTGATGATGTGAAGGATGTACTGTAAAACTGCTGTCGTCATTTATTATTGCTGCTGTTGGCTGTCTGACAGAGTACTTAACAAATGTTCACACAATCACTAGTGAAGCGGGCAACCACAGCGCACAGGCAGCAGGAGTGGGTAAATTCACCAGACCAACAGCAACGCTCACTTAAAGATCTCAAATGTGTGTGGCACACCTATGACCTCAGGGTGGGCAGGGGAAGGCTAAGGAAGGCAGAGGCAGGAGGATTCCACAGTGTGTACACTTGCTTTTGTTTCTCTGAGGCAGTCCCACTTTATATCTCAGGCCTAGATGTCATTATGTAGTTCAGGTTAGCCTTGAACTCATGGCAGACTGTTTTGAGTCCAGCCAAACTTATCAAGACATTTTGTCTCAACAAATAAACACCCTAAAAAACAAAATGGACAGATATTAGTAACTAATGAATACCTTATATGGGATTAAGTTGAATGCCTCCGAAACATCCCAGGCGAGAACAACATCTAATCACATCAACATGTCACTGCAGTAATGATTTGGTGAGACCTTAGGTACGGCCTATGGAAGCTGTCAAATCAGGGTTTGTTGAGGCAGAGTGGGGGTAGAGGACGAGGCTAAGAGCAGAGCGCTGGAGTTCCAATCCTTGGTAGTAAGTTGTGTAACCCTGAAAAATCACTCAACCTTTTCTAAATCTCCATCTTCATAGCTATCTCTCTCTCTCTCTCTCTCTCTCTCTCTCTCTCTCTCTCTCTCTCTCACTTTTGTGAAGATCAAATGAAGAAGCAGGCAAATCATTTAAAATGTCACTTGCTTAGCTGCCATCACCTTCATACTTGCGTTGAGTAGGCCAGATCATTTGCTATCACCCTTCAGTCACACAGAGAGAGAGCCACTCTTGTCTTTGAAAAACCTGCAAACAGGGTTCGCTGTGCTCTACATCTTGTGAGGTCCCTACACACCCACATGCTGCTTAGGTGAGGTCAGATATGCCTCTTGGGGATAGTGCTTCCCTGAATCAAATGCTAGCAGATGCCCACGGTACAAAATTCTTCACATTTCATTAACCACTGTTGTAACTTTCCAGAGTTCGAGTTACTTCAGATTAAAAAAAAAGTCTTTTAAATCTAAGTTGCTCATGCTCTGTTTCAAATCTAGTAAAGTCTGACTTTATTTTTTCAAGTGGACGTGTTAGTGCTTAGGATGTGCACACATACATATTTTTTTCTAGTTTGCAGTGAGTGAAATCTGCTAATACAGGCAGTAAGGACGTTAGAATAATGAACCATTGAGAGGACTCCCTTCTAACAGTAGGTATCATGGTAAATGACAGTGCTGGGCAACGAAGCATGCACTTCATATCTAATTTCCCACTGAAATGAAGTAACTGCATTTTAAGGAAATAAAACCTAACCTTTCTTGAGATGACCTGTTAAGTGAGTCAAAAAGCCCTAATTCTGAACCTATAAAATTAATCAAAACAATCCAAGTGTGCAACGGTCCTAGTTTCTATCACAGAGAGTCTAATAACGCGGTAAATTCTGGACCTTGGATAGAAAGCCGCTTTGCTCTCGTGCCCGCCCTTCCTGCCAGCCAAGCCGGAGCGCACCGACACAGGGCCCTCTTTCTCGGGGACGGCTGGGCCCAGCCCCTCCGCACAACGCTCCTTCCTGCCAGCTGCCCTTCCGACTGCTACCTGCCAGCCAGCAGTACCCTGGTGTCGCCCGGCTGCTGCAGACTGAACAGATTGAGGTTCCAGCCAGAGGAGAAGAGGTTGCATTAATTGGTTAAAGCTGCCATGTACTGAGCGTACGGCCATGAATTTGTAGTCACATAGAGTTTGAACACGAGACAGGAATGAAATGTTCGTTGTCTGCCCAGCCTGGCTTCGCAGCAGCACTTTAACCCTTCACAAGCCTGCAGCTCTGTACCTTGGCCGAAGCAGAGTGTTCCTGGTATACCCCGTGCACCAGGTCCTTAAGAGCACTTGATAAAAGTTCCACAACCTGAAAGACAAGAAGAAAAAAGACTGAAAGACCAATTCAAACGTGTAGCGCTCTCTCTCTCTCTCTCTCTCTCTCTCTCTCTCTCTCTCTCTCTCTCACTTCTGGAGGCTTGGTCACGATGCAGGATTTGTGTTTGACAAAAAAATTGGAGTTGTGTGCAAAGATTCTGGCAAATGGATTGCCCACCTGGACATTAAAGCTGTGATCCAACTTTTTTCTCGTCATAATTCAAGCAAAAAGAAAATCTTACAAGCATAGCATTTCACCAATATACATGAAAATCCAGTAGCAACCATTTTGAACCTAATTTTAAATTTCACATAATGAATGGACTATTAGCTCAATTTCTTTCTGGATGTTTATTTCTGTCAAGTGGATACTTTTTCAGTAGCCCATTCTGGGAACCATTACAATGCTAATTCTCATACTTAATTCTGAGAGAACACACAACAGTAAGAAAACGGCTTCCCTTTCACGTGTTTGTTCTACTTGCACTTAAAACACACAGAGCAGGACGTGGCAGTGCACTTTTCTAATCATGGCACTCCCCAGGCAAAGCAGGCAGATCTCTGTGAGTTCAAGGCCATCCTGAACTACATAGCAAATTACAAAATGGCCAGCGCTACGAGAAAGACCCTGTTCTCAGAAAAACCCAACTGTTGTGGAGTATTCACCAGAGAAGATGCCTGGACATGGGTTTAAGACAATAGAAAGTTTTCATTAGCCGGCCGGTGACTACACTGAGTGGGATTCCTGAAAGCCCCAAGCCTTTCTCAGGGTGTGCTTTTAAGCACAAAAATCATGTCCGAGGTTGACATACTCAGTTAACAAGAACAGGTAGTCAGAAACACAACTACAGAAGCCAAAAAGCAAGGTTAGTGGATTTAGAGACTTCCATAACTATGGACTTTCGTGGATTAGGCCCTTGTTTTAGTTTTGGCAGGTGGTGCTGTCTATGTGTTGAGTTTACAACCTGAACAATGGTACTTCCATCATGGAGTCAGGTGTGCTAAGGTCTTGGAGCTTACTAAGTCTGGGGCCCTGGTACACCAACAACAATGAAAAATGCACTAGGACATATTTGGTATGGGACCCCTGGGTCAAATATACCATAAACACTGAGAATTTTGACAGAACTATACATATTGAGAGCAAATTTAGCAGAACTGTTATTATTTAAGGCTAACTACAAGAAAATAAACGAAGAAACAAACCCAAGCAAATCAAAGGTGTTGAACCTGTTTGTGAATCAAGCAGAAAACAGGAAGTGGTCTCTTTGTAAGTGTTCACATGAAGCATCTTCATTCAAGATGCTCACATAGCTGGATCACTGGTGATGTTCAACGCAGCCATTTCAAACAGTTCTTCGAGGCTGCCCCACCCTCTCCTCACCGGTCTTCACACTGGTCTATTTAACTTCCTATGTTACGCAGCCTGTATCTGGTTTCTACTCTTGGCTTCCTAAAATTCAGCTCAGTTCTGATTGAATTAAAGGATTTGGTTTCAGCTTTTATCATAGCTGTAATTGAAGTAAGCCAAGGGATACATACTCAAACATGAAGATACTTTAATTTTGGGTACCTTGTATTTAATAAGCATTTTCTTAGAGGCAAGTGACATCGATTTGAAGACTTGCTTTAAAATTTTAACACATGAACATTTAGCTCTATTTACATTCATACTGCATACTGCTACTGATATGGAAATTTTGCTGATTAAAGGCATTTTTTTTCTATCTTTGCACTCGAGCTAATTTGTAAGACCCACAGTCTCCCCCTCTTCTTCAACCCACATTGTCCTTTAGGAAACTAAATACTTAAGGAATATTATAGCTATATAAGCTACAGAGGAACTGGAAGCACAATGATCCTACAATACTACCAGATGTGCTGAGTTATTTAAGTGGGGAACAGAGAAAAATGAATGGATGTTTTTCCCCTGAAAGTATCAGATAAGCCCTATTCCCAAATCCAGAAGGATTGAATATCGCCAATAGGTCTAGGAAAGAATGTAACTAAACACACAGCATCAGATTGGATTACAGTTTATACAAGCAACATCCCAAGATCTCCTTGATGGCTGGACACATAATACAGATCAATCACTCGCTAAGAGATGCCATGGTTCTGAAACAGTCGGAGCCCCGAGAGCAGCACTGGTAACATGAAGAGGGATTTGTCCAGAGAAAGTCCAGCGTGGACTTGTGGAAATGATGGCATGAACTTTTAACAGCAGATCTGGCTCTGGATGACCCAGAAATTTCCCCCTGAAATTCCAGACGAGGCAAAAGCAACAAAAACATTTTGTTCTGACTCTTTTCTCTTAACACAATTAGTATGTTCATAGTTTATTAATGAACTATACTCATAACTGGCTGTATCTGAACATATACCTCTAGCCATGGCAACCAGAAAAGAGAAACAAAAGGGATAGCATGAAAAACAGAAACAGCCTAAAGGAGTTGACTGTATCCTAGGCTAACGTGTCCACTGTACATGTAAAATGTCTTTTCATAGCTTGGAATGTTAATTTAAATAATCATAACAAAGAAAAATGAATTTAATTTTCAACCTGCTTTAAAACTGCAAATATTTCTATAAAGAACTCATTCATAATGCAGTAAATTCATTTAACATTTGTTTGTTCCAGTGCTGGCTGGAACTCACTATGCGGGCTAGGCTGGCCTTGAACTTAAAGAGATCTTCCTGTCTCTGCCTTTGGAGTGCTGGAATTATAGGCAGGCCTGGTTCAGACTCTTAAAAAAAACAAACAAAAAAACCAACCCGCAAACCAAACCCCATTTTATTATGAGCATGTGTGTGCTTGCTCGTCTGTATGCGCACCACATGCTCACATGTGCCCATGGAGCCAGAAGAGGGTCTCATGGGACTGGAGTTACAAGCAGCTCACAGCTGCCTGATGTGGGTGCGCGAACCAAATCCAGATCCTCTGCAAGAACAACAAACGGTCTTAACCACTGGGTCATCTTTTCCGCCCCAACTTAAGGTTCTTGGGAAATAACTTCCCATCAAAGGTGCTTGTAACGGGCTGTCAAGAGTGGCTTAGCGTGTGGAGCTGCCAGGCTGCCAGGAAGTCCAATCCCCAAGACCCACGGTGGGAGGGAAGTCAGTGACTCCCACAGCTGTCCTCTGACCACCACATGCACACTCGGTGTGTGACTTAAAGTAATGTTGGAGGGGCGTATGTTGTGTGTGCATAACTAAACACTGTTTTAAGAGCTAACGGCACCCAGAGGGGACTCTAGGACCTCAAATCCAAACCTTCTGAGACTTCCTCTCCAGGCTCCCTGGTGCTCCAGACAAGAACAACGCTGAGAAATATTCAGGGAGCAAAGTGTCTCAACTAGAGCCCCTGGCAGCCCAAGGGGAAGGCAGTGCAAGAGAATAGAGCAGACCCCAAGAGTGAGAGCATCTTCGTTCTGGTCCAGGGCTGGCCACAAATTTCTGTTGTGAGACTGGAGGTGGATCAGTTCTACTTCTGGTTTCCTTAAAATGTAAGATGAAGGAGGGGTTCAGAAGAGGGTTTGTGAGGGTTCTCTGTAGCTCGAAAACTCTACCAGAAATACGAATCTCAGCCAGGTGTGGTGGCACATGCCTTTAATCCTAGCAGTTGAAAGGCAGATCTCTGAGTTCGAGGCCAGCCTGGTCTACAGAGTTGAGTTCCAGGACAGTCAGGGCTACACAGAGAAATCCTGTCTCGAAAAACCAAAGGAGGGGAAAAAAAAAAAAAAAAGAAAAAAGCCAATCTCAGCATTTATAATTAGGCAAGACACTAGTGGGCTTTTGCACTGCTGTGAAGCAAAATCCTTGATAGAAACAGCCTCAGGAAGGGGAGAGCTGTGGGCTCATGGCTTCAGACGGTCTAGTTCATAAGAAGGAACCATGGCTGTGGAACACACGGCAGAAGAGCGTTTATGCCACAGCAGTCAGGAAGCAGCCAGGGAGAGCAGACCCATAAGATCTAATCAGATCCCTACTTCCTTCAGCCAGGCCCCACTTCTTCAGGTTTCCAAAATGTCCCAAATTAATGCCGCCAGCCAAAGGCCAAGTGTCTCCATGATGCTTGGGGACACTGCCAACTTAAACCATAACAGCAAATAAACATTTTATGTATGAACTTGGATGGAATACCTCCTAATATGATTACTACATATATATTTTTAAAAACTTCCTCTCCTCTACATTGTATTTTTTTTTTTTGTTTGTTTTGTTTTTTCGAGACAGGGTTTCTCTGTGTAGCTTTGCGCCTTTCCTGGAGCTCACTTGGTAGCCCAGGCTGGCCTCGAACTCACAGAGATCCGCCTGCCTCTGCCTCCCGAGTGCTGGGATTAAAGGCGTGCGCCACCACCGCCCGGCTACATTGTATATTTTTGAGGGTTTAAATTTTATTTTAGTTTTGTAATTTATTTATTTAATTAACTAATTATTTATTTATTTATTTATTTATTTATTTATTTTGAGACAGGGTTTCTCTGTGTAGCTTTGCGCCTTTCCTGGATCTCGTGCTGTAGACCAGACTGCAAAGATCCGCCTGCCTCTGCCTCCCGAGTGCTGGGATTAAAGGTGTACGCCACCACGGCCCAGGCTAATTTTTTATTTTTGAAACTGTAATACAGTTACATCACCCCTCCCTCCTTCCCTTTCTTCTCTTCAGCCCTCCCATGCACCTCCGTGCTCTCTCTCAAATTCATGACCTCTTTTTCTTCGAATGTTCTCGCTCTCTCTCCCCTAAATATATAAATGTAACCTGCTAAGTTTATATAATGTTGTATGTATATAAATTCAAGGCTGACCACTTCCCACTGCATAACCAATCAGGGGTGAGCTCTACCTGGAAAGGACTAGTTCTTCCATTCTTAGAGTCCTTAGTGCCTGTAGCTCTTCTTCTAGTGGTGTGGCTCCATGCAATCGCCTCCTCCCATATCAGCATGCTGAGTGGAACTGTCCTTGTTCAGGGTTTGTTCCTATGCTATACTTTTATCTACCAGCCTGTCATGGACCTTACCCTCTGTGGTGATTTTCTTCTTTTCTTTTTGCTGCTACTGGGGACTGACCCAGGACCTCATTTATGTAGGATGCTCTACCACTGAGCTATATTTGAGCCTTCCTTTCACTTTATCTCGAGGAAGGGTTTCATTAAGTTGCCCAGGCTGCTCTTGAACTCACTCTAGCCCAGGCAGGCCTTGAAACTGTGATCCTCCTGCTTCAGCTTCCTGAGTAGCTGGGATTGTAGGCTACAGCACCAGATTCATCTGAAGTTCTGATTCCCTTCTCTGTGGAATTTTCTGGACTCATCTCTCTTGGTTCTAAGGCACGAAGAATGACAATAAAACCATTTCCACTGGAAACTATTATGACTCATGGCCTACCTCGATAGTGGGCAGCGGACAGAAGCTGTAGTTGAGTCAACGAAGGATGGCATGGCTGGGACTGGGCCCAGAGCTTCGTGGTGGAGTGCTCACTTAGTAGACATAAGGCCCTGGGCATCACAAGGAAAACCCAAACCAAACCAAAGTAAAAGGAAACAATGCTGAGTTCTGAGTCCTGAAAACTCTAATAAACTGTCTTCACAAAGAATGGAAATTGAGAAAGTAGACAGTGGTAAGAGAAAAGCAACAGCCTCTCCTCTAGGAAAAAGGGTTCTTGCATCACTATGTGAAGATGTCTGTAAAATATTCGTAATCAAAAAAGGCTGGCGATAAAACAGAATAATCTGACAGGTATTTTTAAAGCATAATGAGGCCAGTCTGTTTGTGTTTTATACACAAAGAAAAAGTCTGAAAGGAAAAGAGAAAAAGGGAAAATGATAATGTAAAAGTGAGAGACTAGAAAATTTTTAATTAAAAATTTCCAATCTTTCTAAATCACTCATATTTAAAATGGCTAAATTTACAACTGCTTAAACAGATCACATATTATAATCCCACCCCTTTTCATTATGCTGCTTTTGGAACTGGGTAAAACAGTAAGGTTTCCCCCTTGGGAGAGGGCCAGCATATTCTGTTTTTATTCTCTGAGGGGCTCCAAGCTGAGTTACATCCACAAACTGATTTACAGGATATTGTCAGTCAATAGTCTCTAGACTAGCCAAAATAAGATCAGTAAGTGCTGCTAAGTGTTCTGTGTAGACAAGCCATGCCTTTCTCAATAAACGTGATTCAGGAGTCCTGTCAGCCAGCAACTGACAGATGGACTGAATTCAAGAATGCTAGGGATGTTTAGTCAGTGTACCAGACCAGTTTGGATTAAAAGCTAAAGCAAACTATAACTAAATCTTTAGGGGGAAAAAGATAACTATAAACTTGTGTGGCGGCTGTAGGGCTCAAGGGGTTGAGCTGATGTGATAAGGTAATATAGTTGTATTAAATTCCATTTGAAAGGGTTTCGGTGTGAGGCTGGAGAGATGGACCAGTGGTTAAAAGCACCAGCTGCTCTTCCAGAGGACCTGAGTTTGATTCTCAGCACCCATGGGCAGCTCACAACTCCAGTTCCAGGGGACTTAACACCCCCTTCTATCCTTTGCAGTACCAGGCATGTATATGGTACACAGGCATACATGTAGAGAAAACACCAATAAACACAATAAAATAAAATTTAAAAATTTATTACTGTGTCTGTGACGAGTGCATGTGGACACATGTGCTACAGCTTGTGTGTGGAGGCTAGACGAAAACTTTGTGGAGTTGGTTGTCTCCTTCCATCTTTATTTAGGCTCAAGGGATCAAACTCAGGGCACAAGGTATGTACAGCAAGAACTTTTACCCACAGAGCTATCTTGCTGGCCCTTGAAAGGTTATTTTTAGTGCCAGTTTTTACTATATTTATGACAATGTGGAATAATAATACAACATGGATTCCATCATTTTATTTGGAGGTATATGAACACAGAGCACCCCAGCCTTTACTATTCTTAACAGCTGTTAGCAAAGGAAACAGTTGTGCGTGCACATCTGTGATGCTGACAGCATCAATCACACACAAGTATACAGCACTCCTAGATCGTCTCCCTTGAAAAACAGAAGCAAAGGCAAAAACACTCTTGGGGAAAAGTAAATTTC
>CABHPR010132999.1:0-24552 GCA_902168415.1 Peromyscus melanophrys
TGTGTGTGTGTGTGTAAACCTAGCAACACAGCACACTGTAGAGGGTCAGTTTAAACCCACATGGTCACCTGGCCCACTTGGAGATCCAATCACTGCTGCCACCCAGCACCATAAGAGAGAATCTTTCCATACATCACTAGCCCAGGAAGAGATCCAAACTCAACATTTAAAATACAGTTTCTAGTGTTCGTTATTTTCACACCATTAGAATATCAAAGACACTTTAGTTGAGCCACTGTTAAGTCAGGAATCCTCTGTAGTGAGGGCAGGAAGGATGGATTAGTACAGTACTCTCGTTGGCTATTTGAAAAGCTATGCCTATCATGACACTCAGAATGCCATATAGCAGGCCACTTTGCAAAACTTTTAAAAATCCCAATGGGAATCCAGGCTTTCTCTCCAGGGTCTGACCAGATCACTTTTTATTTATTTCTCTTCTGAAATTCTCAGTATCTCCTCTATCAACCCATACCATTACCTGTACCTCTCACCAAGTCTTCCCCCAGGAAGAGCCAACCCAACTATCTCGTTTGCTTTTCTATTGATGTAATAAACAACACGATCAAAAGAAGGTTGGAAAGGAATGAGTTTATTTCATCCTACATCTTAAAGTCTAACACAAAGAGAAGTGAGGGCAGGAACCAGGAGGCAGGCACTGCAGCAGAGGCCATGGAGGAGTGCTGCTTACCAGCTTGCTCCCCATGGATTGCTGAGCTTGCATTTTTGTACAACCAAGGACCACCTGCCCTGGGGTGGAACCAGCCCAGTAGACTGAACCCTTCTACATCACTGATCAAGGAAATCCCCCACTGCCTTACCCACAAGCAATCTGGCGGGGGCATTTTCTCAGTTGAGTGTCTGCCTTCCCAAATCTTCCAAACTTGTGTCAATCTGACAAAACACTAACCAGCACACAGCCAATCTTGCCAGGCTGATCTGTACAAGTTCTGCCTTCGGGCCATCTCCAGTGGTTTTCCCTATCCCTACTTAGCACCATTACCAACATGAAAGTAAGCAACGCCACCCATTTTCATCTAAGCTACCAGGCTATGCCTCTCCCTTTATCTCTGTCATGTACCTGTGGACTTCTACAAATAAAGCCATCCTCAGCCCAGTTCTCCCTCAGCTTGAAGACTATCAGAGCTGCAGTATCTCACTGGTATTTTAGGGAGCAGCAAGGACAAGCTGTAGCTCTGGAATCCAGCTGCTTGTGTTGTTTCCAGAGCTAACTATCATTAATAGGACAGGCTTGGGCAAGTTCACTAATATCTTTGTGCCTCAGTTTCCAAATCTTAAGATGAGGGCTAGAAGCCGAGCCTGTAGTAGTGGGTTCCTACTGAGGATTAAGTAGGATTCATGCTCAGGTCAAAAAGCAGAACCTGATGGGGTCAATGCACAAGAGCTGGAGGTCATGATTCTGAGCTAGCATTCTACACATGGGTCCCCCCAGATGTAAGAATTTGGAGGTCTGGAGCTGAAGCAGTTCCATCACTACTCCATGGCCCTGGGCCCAGAGCTGACAGCAGTCTACACAGCAAGCGCGTGTGGGCCAGCGGTGTAGAGCTGCTCCCTCCTGCTGCGGTGCCACACTCTGTAGCAATCGCCTGGTCCTTGCTATGTGGCCCAGAAACAGAGCTCAGGATTCATTTCAACACATGGCAGATGAAAGGAAACATAAAATAACAAATTTGATGAAGAAATCTTTCTAATTATTGTTCATTATTTATATCTAATTGAAGCAAGATGTTCCTTTGCTTGAAGGGCCCCAAGGGTTGTAACTCTGCCGTAATTTGCCTGTAATGAAAGGAGGGGAAATCTTCTTTTTCCTACATTCTTTTTTATTTTTCTCATGGTAATACAAACAAACACAGGCTTTGATGAATGGGAAACATCAGGATGAATTACACAGTTGAGTCTAAATACTGAACTACTCTAAATTACTGCAGTCTCCACAAGTATGGAATGAATGCATAACTTCCAGGGAGCTCTGATCTCCTGTTTTATCCCCACATTTGAAATTGAGATTTCCTCCATCCCGTGTATTTATTCATGATGGTGTTCCTGGCCAGAGGCTCGGGGAACATCAGCGATGACAAGCAGGCAGCCTGAATGTTAATGGCTCTATCTCCCTTTCTCATCCAGCATAGCTTATTGTTCCCTCTTCCCCCAAGCATCACCTCCATCCTGTGAAGCTTCACCTTCTGGCTCATGGCCTATCTATCACCGATGTATCACCAGTTTGGATACAGAGATCTCCCAAATCACAGACACTCTCTCAACAAAGAATTCCAAGGTCACTTCCATGGCTGTCACACATCAGGTCTAACCATTGTGTTTCTGAGTGTCTGAGCCTAAAAGGGCTCGAAGAGGTGGGTCCCCTTAAGGACACACCAAAACTATCATCTCCATGGGCAGGCTTGCTCTTGTCAGAGAACAGAGTTTTGGAAAAGGTACACAGGGAAGGATAATGGAGAACAAGGATAGCCAGTCACCGTGGCTGCCAAGCCAGCACTGGCAATCAGCAAAAGACAGATGTTGAAGGCAAATAGGAAACCCATCCAAAAAAAAGTGAAGGAGTTTCACCAGGAGAGGGCTACACTTGCAGCACACACAACTAACCTATTCTGAAGTCATTCTTTTCAGTAAGCTGGGACCACACGCATCCAGGCACTTACATTATAAGACAGATGGAGGCATGCCCACTCATCATACAATCAAGTGTGTACCACGCACCTCGACAAAGTCACTGAACCAGCTAGTGCCCCAAACAGTTCCTAGATGTCTAATAGGTCAAGCACAGTGACAAATAAAACAGGAGGTGAATAGTGAGACTCTCCCAGAGGTTTACAACAGGACATACATGGGCAGCTGACCAAACACTGGAAGTGGGAGTGAAATGCAGTTACAAATGGGGCATCCCTGAACAACCAGGAGCAGAGCCACTAAATTGTGAGCCAGACGCAAGAAAGGGTTCCCTAAAGAAACATTTAGCTCAATCATGTAGTCCGGGTGGAGGCAGCCAAGGAAGAACCAATGAGGAGGATGATTTAGGAAGAGAAGTTACCTATGCAGGCCCTGACAGGTGAGAGAGAACACAGTTCACCTGGAATGCACAGCACAGAGTGGTTCTAGTCAGCAGGCAGAGAGCTTTGGAAAGCTGATGGCTCTGGATGTGATCCCATCTCAGAAAATCCCAGTCATCTGATGTACCCCAGCAGCCTCCTTGGCATTATGGGAAATGAAAATTCTTGATCCTCACCCCAGATCTAACAATTCAACAACTCTTGGCCTGGTGCTAAGCAGCTGTGTTTCACAGCTCTTCAAGTGACTCCAATGAGTTAAGTTCTAGAAACATGGACCAGAGCAACACATTTAATAGCTGGGGTCTTAGCTTTCAGAAGTCATCCGTGTTTCACAAGGTTGATGAATATTAATGATCACAGGCATACATCCAGCATATAGTCAATGTTCAGTACATGTCTGCTCTTCCGTTAGGCTGCCAACAAGTAGGCCCAGTGTTTGAACCATTGTGCCCATATGGCAGAGGTGGAGGTGATATGTTGCTACATTTTACATTCTAAAAGACTGGAACTTTTGCTGGACCTCACAGTAGAGTTAATGCTATACCTCAATGTCACTTAAGACTTGACTTGATATCCTGCAGTAAACACAGCCTATTTGCTTACCCTGTCTTTGAGAGAACAATGTAACAACCAACTGTACTTGCCTTGGATTTGCCATGTAATAAGGTGATACAGCCTAAGCTAACGCAGAGTTTTAATCTCAAATTATGGACTCTTCCATGCCTCTGATTCAGGGCAGTTGGTAGGGGGTAAGCATTTGCAGAAAACAGCCAACAGGTCAAGAGTAACCTTATACAACAAATATCCACACACAAGTATTGAAAGCAGCTTAGACACATTGCTTGATAGCAGGACATTTGCAGTACTGTTTGTTAGCTGAGTCAGTTAGGGTCAGTTGGGGTCAGAAACTTAATCTCTTACAAAACTCTGTTAAACTTTTCTGTAAAGTATCCCTCATGTCTTCCCAATGCGATGCTGTCTGTGCTGTTCAATAAATACAAAGCAAAGCCTTTCATTAGACACACAGGCATTAGGAACAGACACAATTCATACATCAGACACAGACTATAGACTTGCAAATTACTACAAACTCCAGACCGATGGAAGTCACAGGTAGACAAGTAGAGAATTCAAACTTAGGCTCGCTCTCAATCAAATTCATCCAAGGAGAGATGCTAAAAGTATCTTTCCTCAATTAAACACAGACATTTGGGAGCCTCTGAGGTTGTATTTAATGTATTTAACCAACACCAGGTAGTAGCTAGGATGGTCATACTGCAGGCAAGAAAGCATGGGGAGGAAGCAAGCATCAACTTTCAGGATCACAGGATCAAAACCTGGCTCTTCATTCATCCATGTATCTCTCAAGGAAAACAGCTCATAGCCCAATTTATTTCTAGCTCCCCACAAAGGAACAGGCAAACCCTTCCTATTACCACCTAAACGGTCACCTTATCAGTAGTGCCTGGTCCAGGGATGCAGGATACCTAATGGGAACGTCTAGGGGATATCTGAACATAAATGGAACATGGAGAACTTGCTTTGTGAACAAAATGGCTTCTACTTCAAAAGGCCACCCTAGAAAAGTAGAAAGCCTAGGCAAAGAATTACTTGGGAGAAATGGTTTCTAAAGCATCATTCCTGGGTTCTTTGGATCTTAGTCAGGTGAAGTGCCAGAGTGCAAACATGTACATCTTGTGGCATTCCAGCACCTCTGCTTGTCTCTTTCTATTGGAAAACACTCAGTGTTAAAATTCTCCCACGGCGGGGCTGAAGAGATGGCTCAGTGGTTAAGAGCACTGGATACTCTTCCAGAGGACCCTGGTTCAATTCCCAGCACCCACATGGCAGGTAACAACTGTCTGTAACTCCAAGATCTGACACCCTCACACAGACATACGTGCAGGCAAAACATCAATGCACATAAAATAAAAATAAATTATAAAAAAAAATTCTCCCACGGCAAAGCCTACTCTCTTCTCCGAGTTTACATGGGAGCCAATGCGATCCATTCAATGGCTCTACTAACACTCTATCTGGAGCTGGGTTTCTGCATCTCCCATCCTGAGCTGCTGAGCTGGGGGGCTTGCCCATTGGAAAGCACAGTTGATAGCTCTGAACATATCAAACAGTCTTGCATACTCTGCAGGCCTCCCTCAGTTCTGAGAGCAGTTTCTTCCTTTTGCAGATAAACCTCTTGAAGCTGTTTGGTGTCCCCTTCAGTCACAGCCAAGGACAGTCTCCCCAGCTGGCTCTCACCTTGCTTCCTCCCCACACCTTTCCCTATAAATCAATCTTACTACTTCTAGATATATTTCCATTAACAAAGAGATAAATGTGTTTGCAGCATGGGAAAAATCAATAATACAGAATTTATAAACACATCTTTGCATGATAACAGAAATATTTACATTAGCAATGAAGATAAATACAGTTGCAACAAGCAGAATCAATATACAGTACACAGTACGTGTAAAACAGATTTCAACAACCATGGGAATGCCATATCCTAGACCTGACTAATCTAATTCCAGGCCTATTATTCTTATTAGGGAAGCAGTGGAGTGGCCTATAGATGCAGGAGGGTGGGCGCACACATTCCCATAAATGGAAGTCTTTACTACAGTGCGCACATGTGTCTGCTATCATTTGAGCGCTCTCACGTTTCTGTCTCATTTCTGAATCTACCCAGGATGATGTTGCATGCAGGAGTCAAGGCTGCCTGGTTATCCTTCCACTCACTGCTGGAGGGTTCATTGACACCAAGCACACGCACACACACACACACACACACACACACACACACACACACACACACACCCCTCCTCTGCCTCTTTCTCCATTTCTCAGAATTCTCATGTACAGGAGAATTGTCTTTTGGGCCTTCCACGCAGTGCAAGGTTTCCCAAGGGTCTTCCTTCTTTCATTCAGTCATCATTCATTACCCCCAATTTTCTGAGAACCTGCCTAGTTGAGGCCCTGCTATTAGTTTGGGGATAGGATAAGTATAACACAGAGATCTTGCTGTCATGACATTTACATGGTAAAGTTAGAGAGAGGTATGCACCATCAATTATGTGATACTAGGGTCTAGAAACAGAAACTATATACATGGGTTCTGATGGTCATGTGAAACTCTGCCACAGGTCCTTTGATTTTTAGTACGCTTTTGTTTTCTCCAATACCTTAACAACATTTTAAAAATTAAAAATAAAAGTAATCTTGGCATGCAGGCTAGAAGTGAAGGTGGCATAGATCAAAAGGGCCTGGTTGGCAGCCCCTAATGAAGATAATGTGGGGAGATGACAAAGCACAGTGTGGTTTATGGAAAGGAATGGAGGAAATGATTATATGAAGAAGCCAGGCAGTCTTTTCAATACCAGCCTTGGCATTTGAGCAACATGTTCCTCTGTCTTCGCTTGCATTAAAGATGGGCTGGAAGGCCCAAGTTCATGGAAGGCCAGACAGAGAGCAGCTGTCTTCCAGGGGAAGAGGCAGTGTTGCTGAGGAGGCGGCCTGTCAACTTCTCTTACCCAAAAGATTTTTCCCCTCAGCCCTCCAGCCAGTCTGGAAGACACTAAAGCTAGATACACTTAGGCTCTCAAGTCCAAAGCCTACTCAGGGCACAGTTCTAAGTAGTGAGGAGAGTGACAGCTGAGGTCCTAGGAATGAAGTAGGGGCCACACCAGGATGAAGGCTGTATTGCCTAAAACAAACTTCAAAAACAAATGCAAAACCAAAAGCAAAACCAAAAATAGTACTCAACAAATTTCTGATATATTAAATGGAAAATAATTATTTATTTATTAAACAACTTCTTATAGTATAATATTATAATTATTATATTGTTTTATTATTTTATTATGCCTAATTTATCATTAAATATATTATACATACAGCTGTTCAGAAAAAAAGATGGCATATAGACTTTAGCACCATTTCTTTTTGTAAGCATCCTTTTTGTGTCTTGCAAAGTATCTCTCAGGTCAGAGAAGACTACTATATTATGTGATTGAGAGATACCTCCCAAAAAATTGTTCAGAAACAAGAAAAACACCTCTCAACATTTGTAAACAGTATCTACTTCCACTCCTTCAAAGACAATCACTAGGAAATATAAAAACACTAAGAGAGACAAGTAGAGCACTTCCTAGGCTTCCAGCTCTAACAAGTGCATTCCTGTAAAATTTGCACTTGTATTATATGTAAAAATGGACCCTAATGATTTTTAAAGGCCCTCTGATATGCAAATGCCAGGTCTGGACTCTGGGAACTTAGTTCTACACTCTCTCTTCTCTTTTCCATATCCTCTTTTCCTCTTAAGTAGGCCTGCTAGTCAGCTAAGACCCTTCTAAAAGAGGAGACGTTCTCCCCTGAAACCCCATCAAACATTGACTCTGCAGGCTGTGGTGGAATAGATCCACTCACATAGCTGTATCTTTAGTCCCAAGAGCCCAGAAGAACCTAAAGGTTCCAAGGCCAGCTCCCCCCCCCAACCCCGAACCCTGCCGCCCCACCCAAGGGTCAGGGATAAAATTCCTACCCCAGGCAAGCTAGCATTTCCTTTACTCCAACAACTTTCCATTAGATTTAATCCAGGCCTGGACCCTGGCTTGCTGATGTGAGATCTGAAAATCATCTCAGTGAGTTCAGGAAACCATGGTCCTGGTAGAGAGCAGATCTGTGCACATGGCAGAATCACCCTTTACACTAGGTCAAGTCTGCAGGCCTCTATTTCCATGACAAGAAAGACTCCTGCCTTGTATAACTACAGTTTCTGCCCTACTAGTTTCTTCACAGCATACTATGCTCATGGAGTATTCGTGTGTAGGATCCCCTGTTCACTCAGCTCTTCCTGTCTGCATTCAGGCATATTACCTGTGTGAAGGGGCCCCAAAACAGCTTGACCACACAGCTGCTATGACAGGCTTAGGGGCCCAGACACAGCTTCTGTGACAGGCTTACTGGCAGGCAACCCCTGGATCCAGGAAAAGCCTTAAGCTGACACCACCCAGGGGTCCACCCAGGGATGGGGAAGTACCTAACATCCCAAACATTCCAACCATTAGATAAGGTATCCAGATGTCCTTGAGTCTAGCACACACCTATTTTTGTTTTACAGATAACCCTAGACAATTGTCAACCAATCAGAGTCCTGAACCCTGGAAATCCCCTCACCCTGACCTCTGCTATGATAAAAACCCCACCCTGTCTGGGCTCAGGGCTCTCTGCTCTCACCACTGTGTGGGACAGACAGACCAAGCCCCCAGGGCTTGAAAATAAAGGCACTTTGC
This sequence comes from Peromyscus melanophrys, assembly GCA_902168415.1. NCBI lineage: Eukaryota > Metazoa > Chordata > Mammalia > Rodentia > Cricetidae > Peromyscus > Peromyscus melanophrys. The sequence goes on from CABHPR010132999.1 coordinate 8,378, forward strand.
TTTTTTTTACAAAAGGGGATTTGGTCTCTGTGGTGGTCTTTTGGGGGTACCCGAGATCTGGGCATAATACCTGCTAAGCTGTACCCAAGAAATCATCTCAACTGTCACATCTTATAAAAAGAATGGGTCCTGGAGCTGAGAAGATGGCTCATCCACAGCACCCTCTACTAAAGACTGGAGTTTGGATCCCCAACACTCACATAAATGCTGGGTAGATGTGGTGGCCTTCCTGAAATCCCAACACGTGGAAAGCAGAGACAGGGAGTATCTGGAAGAAGCTGACTACCTAAACTACCCAAACCAGTGAGCAATGGGTTCAAATGAGAGACCTTGCCTTTTATATAAAGAGTGATCAAGGAAGATACCTAACACCAACCTTGAGCCTCCATGTGCATGCACAAATCCATGCACACTCATACACACATATGTGTACAGACACACATGTAAACATGAATACACACAAGTATGTATACCATATATACATACACATGCAAAAATGGGAGGAAAGAAGGGAGGGAGGGAGGAAGGAAGGAAGGGTGGGCAAACCCACATCCACTAGATCCATGTCTCCTTATGTACTCTAGGCTGAGCCTTGTCCTGATACTTACCCATTGTACCTCATGTATTCTAGGTTCCTGACTCAACTATGAGTTCCCTTGAGCATGGACTGCATCCATTTGCCCCTTACATGCTGTGGTAGACAACAATAGAAGAACCAGCTCTGATTTAAACCTATTCTGTGCTTGAAGCTGAATGTGGGTGAAGAAAGCTCCAAACAGGAAGCTAGCATGGCAGTGGGTCTAACTTTAGAACCACTAACCTCATTGACTTCAAGTGGACCCTTGATGCTGCCGGACAATCTTCTAAATTTCTCTGCACAATTGAGTCTCCCAATCTCTTGGATGACTCTTACAAAATGACCCTGCTTATTATTTCCTAAGAAAGCAGAAGCCATCAGTAAAGAACTTGGCTTTATTAAAGAACTCGGCTTCTCTAAAACCACCGAATACCTCCTTGACTTCTTGATGTTGGTACCTCTTCTCTTGCTCCTGTTTAAGTGTGTCTGTGTTTGTCTCCTGGGTCTAGGACTTGCCTGCATTCTCAAAGTACATTGCTCTTCCAGTTGTCATCTCTGTCTCTTATATTATGAAATTACTTCTTTATATGGATCATTTCCATGGGCTTGAAAACACATATATCTTCTATCTTAAAAAAAAAAACAAAAAAACAAAAAAACCAACAACCTTGATACTGCATTTCATCCCAACCTTCCATCAAGTCCCTCTAGAGAGTTATCTATGGTTATCATTTCCATCACCCTCTCTCATTTCTTATGATTCTGACTCACTCATTTGTCTAGCCACTAAACAAAAGCTGACTCTCTCAAGGTCATTAATGATCTTCTAACTATTGAGTCCCCTCTCTTTCCCACATCAGCAGTATTTGACAAATTCTCTCTCTCTCCTTCCTGAAACTCATCTTTCCCTGGGTTTCAGAGCCATCTTCTACGAACCTATTCATGTGTTTTCTTAAATCTTTATTTTTGAAGATGAGTCCTGGAGTATTCTAGAGCTTGGGCATCAGATTCCTTCTTCTCTGGTGACAAACATTTGCCAGAATCTTTAAGTGCATTAGCTGGAGACACATCTCTGCACTCTGCACCTGCCCTAACTTGCCTCACAGGCTCCTAGAAACTTCCCAAGTGACAATCCATTTACTTGACTAATATGCTCCCAAACTAAACCTGGTCACATTCAAGCACTTAAAGAACTAGCTCTTAAACCTAGAACAAGCCTGTCCATCCTCTCATTCTCCCATTTCAGCCAAATGCTGTTGTCCCTGGCTTCTTGAATCTCTTGACAAATGGCACGTCTTGAAGAGGCTTTTGCTGACAATCATGTATAAACTACCTACTCCTTAGAGTATATGATAAAAATAAATATATTCCAGCCGGATAAAAGGTGTTTGATGTCAGTTTTGTCCTAAGAATGAGACCTGGCTACTTGCTTGATTGCTATATCACCAGTATCTATAACTTGGCTGATAATCTCTATTTGACTGAGGGATTTTCAGAGATTGAGGACTTTCAGAGCAGGGGTGTGTGTGTGTGTTTATCATAAATATACGAGTTAGCTTGGTCTTGCCTTTAAAATGTCTACGTTCGAGATTGTATTGGACAACAAGTCTTCATTGTGGACTGACCACTTTCACGTCATCTTCAGGGGTGAAGGCTTCAATGGCTTAGGATGTCTGAATTGAAGAAATGTGGTCTTGGAGCTGGGGGCTCAGCACAGAACTGAACAAGTAGTCACTATCCCAGATCATCATCCCTGCTTCTCCACAGGGGTAAATATCCAATGTTGAAGCTTCAAGCTCCAGTTTTCTCATGGATTCAGTGGAAGTCAGCATCAGTCAGCTGAGAGAATTTCCGAGACAATGAGATGCCGTCTGCTTCCCTGACTCTTTCCTCCCTGCTGCTGAGTGGGAGCCTTGCACAGCATCCCTGTTGGTGGCCAGCACCTCTGTGCCAAGAACACGGCTGGCTCTCAGTTATCAACACCCACAAATATTTGCTGCCACAAATCAGTACAAAAGCAGGACGCACCATTAACCTTTAATATATCAGTGCTGGGGCTCTTAATTCATTATGAGTCTGTCATAAATGTGACTGAACTGCAAATATGAGTAACTACCCTCCCAGGAGGCTGTGCAGACACCCTCCCTCCCTCCCACCTGGCACAGCAGGACTCTCCTTCCACTCCATGGAAATACCCTTGGCCTCTTCTCCTCCTACTGGGTTCCATCCCTCATCTCCTTCAAAGAAACCTGTGCCCCTCTGCTATGCCTGTTTCCCTGTCTATCACACGATATGCTAGAAAGAGGTAATGACTGCAACTCCCAGGCTCCCTAACACTTGATTTGTATTGCTTCATTTAACCTTGGCAGTATCTCTTTCATAAAGTTATTATTACAACCCACCCCTACTTTAAAGATGAAAGACAGAGGCCCGGAGACGTACAGGAACCGGTAGAAGTAGCAAGTCAAGGAACTGTCTTCAAACTCAAGATGGTTTGGTGAAAAACCTTGTATACTCCAGTACCACTCAATGGCAACAGTAAGTAGCCTGACCTAAGTGGGGAGAGTGAGGAAGCACACAGACAACAGAAAACACCATGCACAACGTGCTACAAGGATTCAACACAGAGGTGCAGGAATGTAACACTGAACTGATTCCAACCAGGCAGCAAACAAAGCATTAGAGGTAGGAGCAAAGAGAGAAGGTTAATAGGAAAGGAGAGACCAAGGTTAAAACTGTAAGAAAAAAGTGGAATTGACACATAGAAGAGAGTCATTGAAAGTGCCCTATACCGAGGTAACAGTATTTTCAAATCATGGATATCTGTGAAGGTGAACTATTCCGAGAACCAATAATGGTTTACTAAGAAGAACAGAAGTGGTAAATAACGAAGGAGCATTAAGTACAGGATCCAGAGGCAACAATTGTCCATAAAATACTTAGAGGGTAGTTATAATGGAACTGCAGAAGTGCAAAGATAATGGAAAAATGATGAAGTATCAATGCCACTTAGACAATTAGAGGGTCACGGAATATAGTGATGTGCAGGTGGGTTGTCCTATACAATGGATAGAGGCAAGGTACACTATAAAACAGGTCATATGCACATTAGAACAAAGCTTTTGAGTAAAAATAGGTATGTACTTGCATGAGTGCAGTGCACATATACAGACACCTATGTCCAGGCTTAGATGTATGTAGGCATGAGAATACACTTAAGGATCCCAGGATAGGAAGAAGAAAGAAATTTCCAAGGAAGGCATTGCTGTAGGACCTGAACACTTGGCCTGAGGGGTGCCACTTGCTATGAGAAATTTCAAAACAAAGGAGCAGTGTCAGAATGGGAACTCAACAGAGGGCCAGTTCATCTCCATGTCGGATGGAGTCAAGATATCCATGTCGGATGGAGTCAAGATAACCGTTCAGAAGTCTTAGGTCTGTTTGTAAACTACACAGGTCTGGGCAGTCAGCATTCATGGTTCAAGAAAACAAATTAAGGTATTTCTCTGTGGTAAAGCCTGTAAGAAAATACTAGCACACAGGAGACTATCATTGAAAAACCAGCTGTAATTATATGTAAATCTACAAGAGGGTAACCATTCTGAATCAGTTTACAGAAAGAAAGTTACATGAACAAGGGTTATCGATTCTGGTGGCAGAGTCAGGAAAAGAGGTGGGGAGGCACAAGGTGTGTTTACTATTGATAGGCCTTATTTGAGTTCAGAGGGTGGAAGGAGCTGAACTTTGAAACAAATCTCTTACGATGACTGGCTAATTCATCTTCAGAATGATCTCTGACCAGCTAGTTTCTCACCTCACCAATAAGAGTAGTGAGCTGGCCCATGCCAAGATCCAGGTGAGCTTGCCAATTAACCTAAAACCCTGCTTTCTCAGGCCTGCATATGGAAGGTGCATGAAAGATCATCCTTAACTGGCAACTACCAGGAATGATGCCCAAGCTATGGACCATTCACAGATGATTTTATGGGAAAGAAGTTTCTTGTGGCACCATTAGTAATGCCAAGTGCAAGCCATACTATCTCAGGAGTTCCACGAGTTCCATAAGCCTCATCCTGGCGTTCTCTCCAGCCAATGACAGGAACTGGGCCAATGTCCATCAGCAGACTGCCTAAAGGGAATAAAACACCTAACTACAGAACTATATAAAGCCACAGAAAACTGTTGGCAAAATACAGGGGAGGGTACAGGCATTTGTGGGTACCAAAATCTATCCAAGTCCAATTGAGATCTCTCTTGCATTCTACTAGCAATCCTGGGAGATATCAAAGATCTTCAGTATCAGCCCCCTAACTTATACCAGCTCATCCAGAACAAAAAGCTGGGCATGGAAACCAGTCTGTTCTGGTATCCTCTTGACAAGCAGGAGCAAATTAGGAGAACATCATAGTCCAGCTCAAATGTCATCTTCCTAGGAGTCCAGTACCTTGCCCAGGCAGCACAGTTCATCAGAGGTCCAAGGGGTGTCCTGATGGGATGGTAGCACAGGATGGGTATTCAGAATGTGGGCAGTAGTGACAGGTTGTGGTTAGGAATATCAATTTGCCACTTGTAAGCTCTGAGGCCTTGAACAAACTGTGCCTCTCCCGTGGCCTTTTGTTATATTAGTATCCTTGTAGGCAGAACATGGATATTCACGGCTTGAGTGAATCCTGCCAAAGCTGTGGACATTCCATGAGTGTTAGCTGCTGCTGTGGCTGTCAGTTATCCTGACTAGCAAATGAGAAATCAGGCGCTAGAGTAGTTATAAGTGGCCAGAGTGTGTGACAGGCTCAGCAGTTGCAGTTGTTGACTAGTTAGAACAGTGTGTGCTTGTTTTGAATTGGGTGTCTTCATTGGCTTACGATTTCTGGGCACTGACAGGTCCGGCACTTCCGTTGCTTGCAGACAACATTTACATTCTTTGTCTGGTCCTGTAAACATTTACAGTGGACACCACTGGACAAGATGATCGCCAGCTCTTTCCCTGCTGTGATATTTTATCACACAGAAGAAGCCTGGGCTGGAATGAAAACCTTATCTTGTTTAGAATTCTTTCTTCCAACAATGCAGCATCATGGACAGTTTTCTGGACTGTTTTCTCTGAAACATGGTTGTTTTCCCTGAAAACTGGAATCTCATTTTGTTGTCTGTTGGGACTCAGAGGTACCATAGGGAGGATATCACAAACAGATTTTGAACAATTAAATACCAGCTTGTCCAGATACTGCGAGCATTGCCCCTAGAGGGCACTGGCAGCTATTTTCTAGAAGCAGAGGGCCTGTGAGCTCCTCTCCAAGTCACAACAAGGCCATAGCCACAGGACACTTAAGGGACCAAAGCAAATTCATACTTCCAAAGGCAGGAGCTCAGGTGGCTGTGGGCTTCCCAGACTCAGCAGAACAGAGTTCTCCCGCAGTTTCTTGGAATGGAAAATAATGGATGCACAAAAACAAACCCCACACTAGAACTAAGCTAACCCTTCCTTGGAGCTTAAGAGAGCCTTGCATTTCTGGTGGAAGATGCCTGTCGTTCTTCAAGACAGACATGCATCTTCTGGAAATGCACACAGGTCTGCATTACTCAAAGATAATTCTCCCTGTACCTTTCACTCCAGAATCACTGTCTTCTAGAGGCAAGGTGTCCTGGAGAATTCTTTCCCTTCTATGGTCATAGGAAATCTATGTCAAATGGGACAGATGCTGCTTCTCATGCTTTCTGGCCTTCCCAGAATTACCAGGGCCAGGATGTATGTGGATCTGGATTTCTACATCCAGAGGGTTATCAAGCAAACATTTCATTATAATTTGTTTGAGTGAATGAATGACAGATGAGCCATGTCTCTACTGTCTTGTCCCTGTCATTTATGTCCTATTCTAGGTATTTTAGTTATTAAAATAAACTTACATTTTTAAACCATGCCTTTCCTAGATTTGGTAGAATGGGTAAAGAAGAAAAGTCAGAAGAAATTCAGGATTGTTGGTTTTGGGAAAGTCCCAAGAACAGGGCTCAGATGGTTGGCTTAATAAGCAAAGGAAACACAGTGTGGGTGGTGGGGTGGGGGGAGAGACAGTGACAGGAAGTTCAGGAGTGAGCAGGACCATCCCAGGGAAGTTTGCCTCCTTTCAAACGTGCCCACTGTATCCCATCCTTGCCTATATTCCTCCTACCCACCCCAATGGGGTCAATGGCATGCTGACACAGGCTATCTATCATCTTCCAAACACAGGACTCCTCCCGAAGAAAGAATCCAGGCTCCCTGCGTCAGAACTGCACTGCAACCAGCATTCTTCTGAGCATAAATGTGGCTGACAGAACAAAGCTGGGCTCTGTTGGAGGAGATTCAGGGTCCTGTCATACAGCAGTGACAAGATGCTCTGTGGGCAGCAGTGATGAAATTCTAACTATGCTGCTTACTGAAAACACTTCGTGGCTTCCCACGGCTGCCCGGTTGAAGTGATCTATCCAAGTACAACTTCTTACACCAGGTAAGACTTGCCTCACATAGACATCCAGCATCATTTTATACTTTGTCTTCTGGCCAGACTGATTGTTTTCCCCTAAGCTCATAGCTTTCTCTCCTCTGGTCTCTTCCATCTGTCAACAGGAACACATCTTTCTAAACATGTAGTCAGGGTGTGGCTGCATTTCACTACCTCCAAATTCTATGCTTCCATTGAAGACAATCCCTTCCCATGTTATAGGCTGGATTGAATTTAACACTGATGTCTGGACTACCTATCTGTCACCTTATATGCAGATAAGCTAAATGAGAACATTGGGTACACCCTACTTCAGTACATCTTGTCTTAGTGACTCTTCTACTGCTGTGATAAGACACCATGACCCACCCCCCTCCTCAATGACACAGCTCCTCTAATAAGGCCAGACCACATAATTCTTCCTAAACAGTTCTACCAACTGGGGACCAAGGATTCAAATATAAGAACCTATGGGAGCCATTCACATTCAAACTAATGTATAACTAATGAACTTAGTAAAAGAGAAGATTTGGATATGTATAGACATATTTCACAATTCACAAAGCAAAAAGGAGGGCCGAGATTGGGGTAATTCAGGGATAATCCAAGGGATACCAAAGATCGTCAGCAACCATCAGAGCTATAGGAGCAGTAAAGGACAGATGATTCCTCCTGGCCTGTAGACAGGACCAACCAACACCTTAAGCTCAAATTTCCAGCATCTGGAATGATAGAACAATGCATTTCTGTTATCCAAGGCACCCATTTTATGGAATTTTGTCCTGGCTAACCTAGAAGACTGGCACATTGCCCATTTTGACAATGATGGAGATATCCCTTATCACAGCAGTATTGCTGTACTATGTTGAGTGACTCAGTTTTTGCTCTGAATTGCTGAATGCCACTTCATGAAGGAGAAAGTGTTCCCATTGATCTTTTTATCTCTGGGACTAACATATCAACAACTACATAGGAGCAATGGATCTCTTTATTATAGAAATGGATGGATGATGGATGGATGAGCAGCACAGTCATTAAGACATTTATATGGTGATGTCGCTGAAGTCTTGTTATTTTACCAATGCTCAGCCAACTCCAGACACTGAGTGTGTTCAATGACAGTGTGATGGACAAGCAATTGCAATTGAACAAATTAACTTATGAAGAAGTTTATCTAGGATAATAAAATGCCCAGTGTACTTTGCAACTTAAGTTCGCTTCTAGCACTTGCCCTCAAGAGAATTTATCACATGGACAACTGCACAGTCTTAGTGTCCAGCAGAGCCACAGGGCAGGGCAGAGATCTGTGGAGAGCTCCTGACCAATGTTCCCAATTTTACAACTCCCTGCATTATAGTCTGATATCAATATGTAAGGACCTCTATTGAGAGGAGGTATGCTGTTTAATGGATGCCTATTTGTAAGTCCTTGTGAAGCCCAAAACATCTCCACTCCCCTACAATGCAGCCAAACCATATAGGAGAAGCAAACTTGTTTGTGGTTCTGTAGCCAATATGAGGATAATCATGGATATCTGTGTTGTGGTGACTGACTCCAGAATGTTCTTCCCATAAAAAGCATCACTTTCAGATGAACCTTACAGCTCAGACTTCACAATCTGTTTCATCTTTCATCTCACGAGCTGTCTGAATATGTGCATGACTTGTGATTGCACATGGTTACATGGAACATTTTCATAGATCCAGCCAATCTCAGCTGTAGATGGGGAACCAGTCTATTGAACTGAGGTTCTGCCGAGGGTCAAGCCAAAGGCCACAGTCATGAATTCTTGGGGTTGACAGAGAGAGGCAGTGATAGCAGAAGCTAAGTCTTCATGTCCTTCTGGGGAAATGAAACCCAAGAGGGTACAATAGGTCTCATCTCCTCTTGGAAATGGTTCTTCCAACTTTTCAACCTGAATAGGTTTCATGGAATGATACATGTTAGTCAAAAGTGTCAACTTTGATTCAACAAGCTTACATTTGAATCTGCCTCATACCAGATGCATGGACTGGCTCTCTGTTTCTGCATCTGCAATAGTTCAGTGTAGTAAAAATTAAATCGTATCATTCATGGAAAGCAGTTAGTTCTAGTATATAGTTATATCACACAATTATAAAGGACACACACTATTGACTCTCCAAATGCACACTATAGTTGGGTGATATTGGAAAATATGCATTTTACTGAACACATACAGACATTTTTCTTGTCATCTCTCCCTAAACAACATACTATAGTACCTACCTGTATGGCATTTACACTCTAATAAGTATTGTGAATAATCTAGAAATTATTTAAAGTACAAAATGCTATGTAGGTAGGTTATATGCAAAATACTATACCATTTTATATAAGTGACTTGAAAACCCTTGGGTTTTCATATCCCCAGGGGACAGAAAAGCTGGAACTAATTCCCTATGGATAACGAAGGATGTATAAATAAATACATATTTGAGTGTCTATTTCATGATACAGCCAAATAGTATCAATCCCTCAATAAATGATACTTATTGTTTATGTCATCATGACTACTAGTCTATTAGTAGAAGTACTGTTATTGTTGCTGAGATTATTTCCCTTAAAGGGCCAGGGAAATTGATATGGCTCATACTGACTCTTCAGTAGGCTGCTTTACTCGTGGACCTACTCTGCAGGTTCTTGTTCACAAAAGAAAATCTCAGCGACCCTTGGCTAGAGATGAGTCCTGAGGCTCAGCATACATTAAGCCCTTCCTTCTTACTATAATCCTACAGGGTTAACAGCAATGAAAGCATGGGATCCTAATTCTTATGATATTAATTAAAGTGAAAACTGCAGATGGTGTTTAATAACAACTTAGTCCCAGCAGGTTCCAGGCACTTTACCTAAATCAAACATATCATAAAGTTGGCACGAGAATCACAGAGACTGTCCCTGTCACATCTGGCCAGGGACACGTGTTTTCACCAGGAGCAAAAGTAACAAACCATCTCTATTACTTATGCAGATGTGGCCTTAAATGGCTTGACAGTCTGATTCTATCCCACCAGCTTCCAGAGCCAAAAATAAAGAAGTATTGATTGCAGAGATTAATAGCAGAGCTTGAGGAGAAAAAATGGTACAAACACCTTTTTCTCTCCTTTCATGATATAAACGCCTGCCACCCCTGCAACCTAATTTTGTCACCCAGCACACGGGAGTGTATTAATTAAAATGACACCAAGGACAGGAAAATGTGAGCTCTTGGGGTGATGACTAGAAATACATAAATATGCATCTGCAGAGTGTCTTAGGAAGCAAGACACATTGCCAGCATAATTTCTCTAAGGAGGGAGTGGGAGGGGTGGACATGGTTCAGCCCTGGAGGTCACAGCTCAGGTTTTGGCAAGCACCTCTCAAAGCCAAACAAAAAGCAACTACCTGATAGCACATAGTCACATCACACAATTATGATGTACATGCATGTGGGCGTGCACACACACACACACACACACACACACACACACACACACACACACACCACTTTGTTGGTCCTACATATCCACAGGATTTTTATCTAAAGTTTCATCCAACTATAGGTTGGCAATATTTGAAATAAAAAATGCTTTTGTATTGAACATGTACAAATTAGACTATCACTTTCATAAATGTCTCCTAACAGAGATTGTATAGTAGCTGTTATTAAATATTTACTGCACACTATTTTTTCAGAATACAGATGGCCTTACAATAATAGTTCATCTTACAGTTTTTTGACTTTACAATAATACCAAAGGATATGTGTTCAGTAGAAAACACACACTGAATTTTAAATTTTGACCAGGCTAGAGATATGCTATATGATAGCCTCAATTCCTTGTAAATATGCTGAGCAACAGTAGCATGTACAAGAATTTTGAATATAGGATGTCCTCAACCTACAGTGGATTTATTGAGACACAGGGTCATCCTAAGGAGCATATGCACACTGAGAAAGGTGGGATGGTGCTGTTCTTCAGGTCATGAATCTGAGGTCCATTGTGGTTCAGTCAGTGTGACTCTGGCAGAATTCAAACCCAGCACTAAAAGCACTTTCTCATACTGTTCTCATTGAAGAAGACTAGATTAGGGGAAAGCAAGCTCATATTTCCCAGAGAAATAGTATTAGAGCAGTTCTCCTGAGAGGTGTGAGTGGAATCCTTCCTCTAGGCTCAGCGCTTCCCTCTGAAAGGCCATCCCCATCGCCCATATACCAGCAAAAAGTGAACTGCGATTCTGACTACCCGGCCAAAGGGCTTCCATCTCAGGGAAGGGTAGATCTAGGCAACCATGGAAAGAGAAGTAAGAAATGAGGTTGAGATTGATTTTTAGGACATGGGAGGATGGTACATGTGTTTAGATGCTCATGTTTGCCTTGTCTTATGTAGGTCGATTTCACTGTTATCAGTGCATTAGTTTCAACAACCACCTATGGCAACAGGCCACAGCATGTCCTGATTTCATATGCTACAGCAGGACTCAGCCTCAGTTCATCCTGAGCACCTTGACAGTCATTATCTGTTGGGGGTCTCTACCTAGATATCCAGAGGCATCTAACACTGATCAGGTCCCGCCGGATCTTATTGTGCCTACCTCAGCTGGCTTCTTCCCTCTGCACTAGTATTGCCATTCAGCCAGACAGCGGAGTCAGGACCTGGGCTGCCTGCCCCTCATTTCAGCCTTTCCCTCATCTGTCATATCCCAACAGGAACGATCAAACTGACCCCACAATATTTCTCAGCTCTCACTCTTCTAACGACATCAGTGCCACTGCCCTAGTTTAGGGGAATACAGACACTAATCATTAGGACACAGCAAGAGATGTAAGTGAAGGCAAAGAACTCAATCTTATTTATAGCAGAGAAGTAGCATAGACTCCCCTCCTCCACTCCTAGTGCTATCCAAGGGACAACATGGCTACCTTGAGTGTAAATCCATACCTATGCCTAGCATCTGGGAATCAGATAATACTCATCGGCTATTCTTCCCGGGACAAAGTTCCATAGCATCCTTCTGTGACCTCCAAGCTGGGGAAAGCATCCAGACATATAGCATCATCTTCCTTTACTGGATCTCTCTCTACCTCCCTTCCCCTCCCTCCCTTCCTCTTTCTCCCTCCCTCCTTCTTTTATGTACACACCTTTATTTGCTTGCTTTCTCCCCTAGTAGGCTATTAAAAGGAACAGCAAATAAGAGGGGATTGCTGAGTGGTATGTACGGAGCACTGTTTCTGCATTTACAGAATAATCTTTTTAGGTGGTTTATTATTATTCTTAATCTACAGAAGAGGAATCTGGGGTTCAAAAGGCTAATTAGCTTTCTCAGTTTCACACATCTATTAAATATCAGCTCCCTCATATGAGCTCAGGGAATCTGGCTCCTGAGCAGTTACTTCTAAACATGCTCCTTTGCTTATGTTCAGGGAGGCACAGTGGGTCTAGTTTCTTTCCCAGTGTGCTCCCAGAACTAACCACAGCACCTGACACCAAGACACTGTGGGTCCAGAGTGTCCCAGTACTATGCATAGCATGAGCATAAACTCTGGCAAATGCTTCGGCTGAGTTCTGTTCCTGGCCCTGTTGCATGACTCAGTTTCCCCACTCCACAGGAAGTGGCTCCTTCTTCCTGCCATCTTCACAGTGCATGCTGAGCAGGCTCTCTCACTGGGAGCACTGTGTAGAATAGGAGTTAGAGCTAAGCTATTGAGAATTTCACAAGAGGTCAGGGGAGAGGAAAAGCTTAGAAAAAATGTGTAAAATCCTCACATTTCAGAGACCAAGACAATGAGTTCCAGAAAGGACAGCTATTTTCTAAGGGTGCATAATGAATGGCTATGCCAAACCCCTATGTCACACTTCAAGAACTTTGCAGAATGACTGAGGGATGGCTACAAAACCTGTCACTGCCTTAAGGTAGGCTGTACTTACACTTCAGGACAGTCTTAGTGTATGGCATCCTGTACTGATGGTGGCTGTGTTCTTAACAGTTCCTGATCTTCCCTATGAGTCTAGAAATTAAGTCACGGCAGTAGAGTGTAAGCTAGAGGGTACAGCTCTCTGGACCGAGAGGACACATGGGGGACAAGTATGGGAATGCACTATGTCAAAGTGCTATGGTGAAGCCAGGTGTCAGGGAAGCATTGTCTGTGTTTGGAATACCTTGGCATCATCTAACTGCTCAAATGACCTCCCCAGGCCTAAGCAAGCATGTGATCCTAACTGGACTAAACTGGTTTCCATGTCTGATGACAACCTCATGGCCACTGCCCAAAGCCAGGACCTTGAATTGTCTGAGAATTCAACAAGGTGGGCTGTAAAGAGAGTAAAGGGGGAGGTCAGTGAGGGGTAGCTGAGCTCCTGGCCTGATCAGTCCCACATGCCATGAATTATACAGAGCCCTTCAAAAACAACAGCTCACTGGCCATTTGCTGTCTGTAGGAAATTTAGTGATTCATCTTAGAAGGGCAAATGGGATCTGCGAGGCTCCAAACAATTCTTTAGGGGTTGTAGTGATGGGAACAAAAGATGCATGATTCCCAGTGTGGACATGTTGGCTAGGGAAATAGATATAAACATATCCACACTGAGCATTTCCATATGCTTGGAAGCCCTATAGCTTCACCCTCCACAACTATCGCCCTCTCTGCTCTGTTTTCTATCAGTGGATGCCTCCTAGTTTGATCCCAAGCCTGCTTGCTTTTCACGGCTTGTCCTGCTTCCTGGTTCCTAACTATCCCAATCCTTAGGTCAAGGATGTACTGTGTAAGGAAGGATGTGGGGCTTCTGTGTCCCACAATGATCTGATCCTGGGGTCTCTTCCTGTATCCCACCCCAGCTGGATGCCACCTTCAACACTTTTGTTCCATGAGGGAACCAAGTGATAAAAAGGAAGATCCTTCAGCCAAGTTTACTTCTCCAAATGTGAGCCTAAAGCCTGAATGATCAATGAACCGAGAGCTTGAGGAAAGATCACATTGGCTGATATTATACTTTTCATGTAAATAACATATTCTACTGTGGTCTGGAATACAATGAGGAATACTGACAAAATTGTATCATAAAAAAGACATTTTGTTTTCTTAATGTGATAAAAGCAAGTTTTTCAAGTTAGTTTATTAAATATCTTTCTCTTCTATTTTTTAAAGAAATATTTTCTATTTTTTAAAAATATATTTGGGAAACTCACTTTGCTGCACTTTGCTTTTAAAGAAAAGAAAACAATTGACTTTGCACCAGCTTTGTCTGTCTCGGGGAAACAGAGTTACTATGAGTACACTTGGGTAACTGTGTGGCTAGAGCTCCAAATTTAGCACTAAATGCTGAATTAGAACCAAGATCTCCATTAGAAACAGAGTAACATAAAGATCTCACCACCATGGATGAGGTCCTGAAGGACTGTTTCATAAACCCACTGCATTCCATCTTAAACAATGGACTCAAAGAATACTGTTTCTCAAGATGGAAATACTACTTTCTTACAGAAAGAGTCAGAAGCGGTGCCTCCTGGTTTGAAAGGCAAAGTAAGTACAAAAAATATTAAGACAGAGTCTTCTGGATCTATAAAAACAAACTTAGGTATATCTAAGAGTACATGAAGCAGAGAAAACACTTGAAGCTCCTCAGGCCTATACCTGTACCTCCTACTTATTTCCGACTATCTCCTCAGATCTGCCAGTGGAGTCCACCATCTTGACAGGTCCAGTGGTTCCATAAACCATTCCCGGAAACCGCCTTGTCCCAGCACCCTTACCTGAATGATGCTATTTCATTTTTCTTCTTCATCTCTGCTTGCCTCTTTTGGGACCTCTCCATCTCCTCTGTCTCATCCTATCCACCTACTGATGGAGCACTACTTCTGCCTCATCCTCAGACCACCATTCTCTTGTGGGCTTGGCAAGAACACTTCCAGGTATCAAAATGAATAGTTTCTACTCTCGACAGGTCATCACACAACCCTGCTGTTCTGGAACCAGCTTACTTCCTGACTTCCATAAGACTTGTGATGCTGCTGCCATGGTCTCAATACCCAGTAAGTGAAGTCTTGGATCCTTTAAAGGTCCTTTACTTCTCTTCACTTGCCATGTGTAGTCAATAGGATTTGCTTCCATTTATATTGTTACCTTTTAGTTCAGCATCCTTGTCGATGCCTGGCTGCTGTAGGATCCTCTTAGGTCTCCATTATTTCAGTCCTGATTTAGTTCTAAAGAGATTCAGTCCTGATTTAGCTCTAAAGAGATTACTCCAAATTTTTTTCTGAGATATGAATTCCACTCAGATCACCCTTCCTGACAAATGCATTTCCAGTTTCACTCACATTAAAAATTGTTGGATTTTCTTTCTATCCCCTTTCCTGTAGCTATTGAGCTAGTCTCAGTCAGGTGTGATCGCCTTCCTTCTTCCTTCTATCACCTTTCCCACAGGATGTGTGAACTTGTCCTTCTCCCTGGTTCTTTTCTGGATTTAGTGTTGTGACTTCTCCAAGTGTCACAAGTCATCAGCCAGTCCACTCTCCTTTGTATTAAGGGTGGAGCTCTCATATTTGCTCAATTTGGTCTACTACAAAGGCAGCATCACTCAGAAAGGCTCCTGCACCCCAAGCACCCAGGAAAGGTGTGTTAAGATATGATCAAATAGATGGGAAGAACATTAGCTTATCCCACTGAACAACCTCAAGTTCAAGAAGGAAAAAAATATAAATTCCAATTTCAGAGAGTGGTAGACTAGAAAAGCTCACAAGGCATTTTAGAATATTCCAGAAACCATCATATAGATTTCAACAACTCATCAAGGTAAGTGTCATAAAAATCAATTGGGTTTAATTATCCTCATGTGAAACATAAGAAACAGAGGCTCTTAGCAGTTAAGAGCTGTGCAAAGTAACAGTTAGTATGTTGAGGGAACATGTAATCTTTCTCATACCGGTTAGCAAAAGAGTTAATGGAACAATGTTCAGCCAGTGAGATGGCTCAATGGGTAGAGGAACATGTCTTCAAGCCTGATGACCTAAGTCAAATTCTCAGGGCTCACATGGTTGACAGAAAGAACAGAGTCCCACAAGTTATCCTTTGACCTGCACACACACACACACACACACACACACACACACACACACACACACAC
>CABHPR010132999.1:24562-44942 GCA_902168415.1 Peromyscus melanophrys
CACACACACACACACACACACACACACACACACACACACACACACACACACAGTGTTTACACAATGTTTAAAAAGTGAACATTGTAGTTTTTTTTTAAATTACTACACAATTCCATGCATAACAGAGGCAAATGGATTATGTGCCGCTAACGCTCCCAGTGTATGCTACTGGGAAGCTCATTCATTAGTAATGTAAATCATAGCCAAAGACATTCTAGGTCCTTTATCCCAGGAAGACATAAACGTAGGGCAAACCCTGGCCCCGAGGCTCAGGCATTTAGAGAATCAGTCTGCCTAGCATGCTGATATATTCTATTGGAGTTTATTGAAAATTATTTTTTAGAGCTCATTTCTGGGTTCATGTGCACTGCACTATCAATGGCTTTACAGCTGTTTCAGAGGAGATAAGAGACCGTCCATCAGCCTTGATGTTGCTGGTCTGTGTCATTTAGCCCGAGGAAAATTGCCAAGAAAAAAAGAGAAGCCTATTCCTACAGAATCTTTTGAGAAATTATTCATACTACTGGAAGGCCTGGGAGAAATGTAACACTCATGTTTTCCCCAGGGTGGAAGAGTACGTGCCTGTGAGCCAGGGAGAAAATGCACTGAGGCTGTCGATTGATCCTAAGTGGAGTGCACTTTCTTCATGTCTTCTTCCTTCCCACCTGGTCCAGCTTCTCCCAGGTTAAGGGCATTGATGACCTCAGGCTGTGGCAACATGGTACAAGAGTTTGAACTTACATCAGGACTCCAGAGGAAGTCTAAGGTTCTGGGGAAAAGATGTTTGGAACAATGACAAAGTTTGTGTGTCATCTGAGAGGTTCTTTGATCCCCAGTCTTGTCTCTGGTTCCTTAAGAACACTGTTTGGTGACGTGACAGAGCAAGCTAATTAAAATGCTTGTGGGATGAAGAATGAACTTTACTACTCTTCATACTTCTTTTTCTTAGCCCAGCAGAGCAACACCATAAAAATAATAAGTTTAATATTCAAACTTTAGGGATGAGAAGAATAGTATCCTTTCAATGACCATTGGGCCCCTGATGAAAAATACCACAAAGACATATAATATTAACCTACACAGACAAAATTGGAGATGTGATCTTTGGGCATTTAGAAGAGGGACAGGCTTGATTCTTGACTTTGCTAAAGTCAGAGGCCATAGGGAGTATTTCATTTCAGGGAACCACACAATGGTAGTGTTAGGGTTCCATTTACCTTGTGTGAAGGCTGGGACCTGCTCATGAAGCTCTTAATGGGAATTAAAGATGTACATCCAGGCCTCAGTTCAGAATCCTTGGCGAAAGAGCATCTGGGAAGTTGGGGTTTTTCTCCTACCTGTGTTCACAGGTTTACTTAATATGATGGCTCTACAATGCCGTCCATCAGGAGCATTTTCTTGTCAACAAAGAACTTAAGTCCTAGCTCATGACAGAGAGATCATCCAGGCCTTCATCAGATACTACTGGTACTTGGTCTAGAGCCCTTTTTGTAAAGATGTGTCCATCTCTCCTGTGAGTGGTGGCTGCTAATATGCAAGGGCTCCCCCAAAGGGAGCTACTATCCTTAGAAATGACCGTCACCTATAGCCAGTGATAGGACAACTGCTTTCTCCAGCTGATGATGAGTCCCACTGTGTGAGATAACTAGCACCCCAGAGCCCTCCTCCATTAGACTGCACCATTTCCAGCCAGTACACCTTTTCATTGTGCTCTTCTGCTCTTGTTCCTGGACTCTCCCTCCATCTTACTCCATTTCCTGAATCTGTTTCACTTGAGATTTCTCCATCTGCCCAATACATCATTAGTGCAAGAATCCTTGGAACACTTCTTTGTAGGGATCCCAGCAGCAAATGGCCTTCAGCTTTTGCATGGCATGAAGACATGGCATCCAGTGAGCCTTCCGTCCTTGGGCTGGCAGATGAAGCTAGAAAGCTCAGGCTTCCCAGTTTCAGAAAACTAGAATGCAAAGGACTGAGCACATCATAAGCACTCATCAATCTTAGAATGTCTGACTTGATTGATAAAGCTCCACACTTTCACAGGGCTGGCTCTTTGCACGCCTGCAGCTTTACTCTTCCCTACGTCCTCAGCAGCAAGTCTTCACAAGGACAATTAATCTCACTTGCTCATCAGATTCAAGCACAATTAGTCACTGGGCTTGCCATTAGTTAATAGCAGACAGAGTTATCAGAACCATCATTCTCCTGTTTCAAGGAGGAATAAAATAAATAAAGCCTAGAAGAAAACTTGACCCCAGAGTAGCTGTTTGTAGGTGACCTAGGAATTCAGTCTTTCAGTTCCCCAGTCTGGACTGCACTCACTTTCCATGCCATCTCAATTGTTTTGGACTGTATGAGAAGCCTCTTCTGACAAACGCAGAGTCAGGTAATTTGACCCCCCCCCACATCAGCATGTCATCCTCAGCTCTAGGTCCAGAATCTATTTTGAAAATGAAATTTCAAATGCCAACATGCTCAACAACACAAAAGAGAAGGTGGGACTGGTCCAGGGAAGTTGTAATGGAAAGCAAGGTACAGGTGTGATGGCCGTAAGCATACCAAGGATGCCAACTTGGGCAGCATGCCCAGCATGAAGTGGCCAGAGGACAGCAGAGCAGAGACTGACATGAGTCAGCGGTGTAACGAAATGAAGAAGAATGGAGGTCAGAGTTCAGCATGTTCCAGGGTACAGAGTAACTGGGAATGGAGGAAAGGGGAATAAAACGATAGCACAACTTTAACAACGACCTTATCATGGGCTGGAGGCACTCACATGTTGTCCATTAACCTTTTGGCGAGAAGACTAATGTTTCTATCTAGGAGCCCAAGGAAATAAAGCTATGAAGATACCGGCTCACTTGTGTCAATTAGCAGAGTTTAATCTTCACACCATCACCCTGTCTTCTCAACACTTTTAAAGAACCTCAGGTGGGTGGGACAGCGTTGAATCTGGGGTCTGAACCTGACATTCTCTGAGAATGTGGTAAATATGAGCTAAGCCGTAAATGATATGGAGAATATTTCAAATAAGACCTTTTGATGGATGACAACAGCATGGTCAGTATAAGGAGATGGTATAAGGAAAACATGACCCACTTCTAACACTGATGGGATGAGAGAAGCCAGCTGACAAGGCTCCATCTTGAAAGGCAAAGACAAGAAGCTGGAGTGATGGGACCAGAGCCTTCCCAGATACCAAGAAAGGGCTAAGTCTGCAGAAGAAAGGATTTGACTGGAGCATGCTCTGGAGGCTACTGTCTCTCATTTTACTGTAAGACAATCAATGCCCAATGACTCTAGTTTTATATCACTAGTCCTTCCTGACTCAACCTACATCAAACCTCTAAGTTGTCAAAGAGAATGGAAGAGGGCTCTCTAGCCAGACTTGAATCATCATAAGCCAGCGGTTCTCAACCTCCCTAATACTGTGAATGTTTAATACAGTCCCTCACTTTGTGGTGACCCAACCATAAAATTATTTTTGTTGCTACTTCATAACTGTAATTTTGCTACTGTTATGCATCATATTGTAAATATCTGTGTTTTCTGATGGTCTTAAGTGACCCCTGTGAAAAGATTATTAGACCTACCAAAGGGTCGTGGCCCACAGGTTGAGAACAACTTAAGATAGCTTTTTTTTTTTTCACTAACTTCTCAAAAGAGCAGGAGGCTCAGATCCCTTCTGGGTGTTAAGAGGAATCCCTGTACTGTTGCCCAAAGAGCCCCAGGAGAAGATTTTGCCCAGGGTAACAACAGAGAAGGACATTTCCTCATTAATGTCCTGAAGGAAAAGTTCAAAGGCTAGATACCAAGTCCTTCCTGTACACGTTTCCACTAGCTACCTTCAAATGTATTCAGAGAGAATTACAGTCCAGGATGTGGTTTTCTTTGCCTTTTCTCATGCCAATAAACTATCATTTTCCTGGGCAGAGGAACATTCTAAAACGCTCCATACCCAAAGATGGACCTAAAGCTTGACTTCTGAAATTGGTGGCCCATGGAGAAACCTCATCACTTCAAGCAGCTCCTGAACACACACACACACACACACACACACACACACACACACACACACACACACACACACATATACTCCTTGCTTCTCTTTTCTGCTTTAATCTCAACCTTATTTTTATTTTCTCTAGTTATTGTTGGGAAATATTATTTTAAGGTGTGCTACTTTTGTTTATGTTGCATTTGTTTAACTCCATGAACCTGTGTTGCTTTGCCTGTCTAAAACACCTGATGGTCTAATAAAGAGCTGAATGGCCAATAGCAAGGCAGGAGAAAGGATAGGCGGGGCTGGCAGGCAGAGAGAATAAATAGGAGGAGAAATCTGGGAAAAGAGGAAAGAGAAAGAGAACAAGGAGAGGAGGATGCTAGGGGCCAGCCACCCAACCACCCACCCAGCCACAGACTAAGAGTGCAAGTAAGATATACAGAAGAAAAGGAAAAAGTCCAGAGGCAAAAGGTAGACAGGATAATTTAAAGTTAAGAAAAGCTGGCAGGAATCAAGCCAAACTAAGGCCAGGTATGTATAAGTAATAATAAGCCACCATGTGTGATTTATTTGGGATCTGGTTGGCGGGCCCCCAATAGAGAACAAACCACCAACAACATTATGGCGTATCAACGTGGGCTAGAGTAAAAGAAAATCCAATAAGTTACGTCTGACATTTTGCTTCAGTTATCATCTGCTCTTTGCCCTGCCTCTGGCTACTCTCTGTCCAAACATTTGATGATTTAAAAACAGCTACAACATCATAGTCTTTGTGGATACTTAATCCCTCTAACTGACTCTTGACTCCACCACCACTCCAAGCTACTCCCTCTCTCCTTTCTCCCCCACCATTAGCATTTTCAATAATAAAATATCCTTACTTTCTCAACTCTGGTTAATTATATCCATAGACTGTATCTAATATTTCTCTCTCAGTGGATAAAAGAAAAAGCTTCATTCAAGCTGCCTAACATCATCATTGTTGATAATGTACAACCAGCAAGAGAAAAAAAAAGGCTCTCAAGGGATGTTGATGACTTCATTTGACATTTAGACCTGTGTTCTTTCTAGCCTTGAATGCCTCATTACATCTAGGGACAGAACATTCTCCTATTATGCCCACAATACTAGTAATTTTCAGGGATGTAGAAGGGTTAGTTTCAACGAATGCACAGTGAAGATTCTGACATTACCTCTCGACTCCACCTCTGCACCTATGCATCCTTCCAACACCTGGATCATTGAGGTATCTCAGCTTCCCAGATCTTACCTCCCCTCACACCCACGGATCCCCCTCTTCCTCTGCTATATCCTAAATGTGACTCCTTTCTAAGGTTCCATCCAAGTCTTTTGATTTTTCAGTCTATCGTTTTTCCATTGCCAATCCATTAGCTAGCCATCCACTTGCTTTTATCCACTTGAGTGGCCTAAGAGATTACAACCTCAGTCCTTGCCTATCCCAGGAGTCCTCAGCTAACCTTTTCAGCATATTTGCAATGCTCATCTCTCAAATGTGTGGCTGCTGAGGGCCAACTCCTGATCAAAACCCCCTATTTCTGTCATTTATCACAGAAATTCTTCATTTTATATTAAAGTCTCTCTGGACCCAGTCCAACCTAACACGCAAGTTTATCACTCTGGGATCCATGTTACCCTGTTTTACACTTAATCCAAAGGCAGGGAGCCAGGAAAGGAGTTTTGAGTAGATTCTCAGGCAGCCCCTCTATATAAAGGAGGACATCCAACATTTGCAAGTATGTGATCTTTTAAATTCTCTAATTCAAATACGCCTACTGAAGCAAGTATAAGTATTGTAATTTATTTCTGAGGAAGGAGTAAAAAGTAAATGAAACAGATTCTGAAATTTCAAGTTACTCAGACTTTGTTAATTTCTAGGGCAGAGACTCAGACCTTTCTCCTTTCTTCACAGGCTGAGGATTCCCCAGAAGGCACTGTGTATCCCTGCTCCTGGTTTACCCAGCATGCATTGCCTCTTTACCTGGAATGCCCCGTTCACCATTACTTTCTTAGTCTTACACCTCCACCTCTGTCACACCCAGCTCCCTTCCTGGCTCAGCTGAGGATAATTATTTCTTCCATGCTGCCTTCAGCCCACGCATCTGACACATCACTGCACTGTTCTGAACTTCTGTTAACCAGCAGGCTGTCTGCAAAGGGGCTTTTCAAAGGACAGGACTCTGACCTACTCTCCCAATAAATGCCAAGCATGGTATCTACACACAGCGAAAGCTCAGTCTTGAATCCATGTCAGTGTATCTCATGAAATTCATTCAAAATTGTATGTTTAGAAATCCCTGGGAAAGAAGAGACAACAGTAAACAGTGGGGAAGCACCCCGAGCCCCTCTCTTCGTGTCCTACAGTCTTCTTTAGGCAGTAGAAGCAACAGAGAGCAACCGGTATGGGTTGATGAGGAGAAGAATGATACATGTGCCCTTTAAAAACTGTTTTCTCTTCAGGAACAGTAGGTCCCAAGCAAGGCTTTGTGTAAACAGGAAGGGTAATACACCAATTAGAGAGATTCAGGATCAGCCCAGGAATAGATCCCCTAGGGCTGCCAGGTAACTGTGAACACATCTCTCACCTTCCAAGATCCTGTTTCCTCTCCATTGAACTGACAATAATACATTGCTCACCATGCAGAGTTGGGAAAAGAGACAGGAGACTGTGTTGGTAAAACATTTACTACAAAGTAAATGGTGTGCATCAATTATGGTCTATGGTCTGTAATAGATAAATCCTCAACAGCTGACTCTCAAAAACTAAGCAAATAGTCCTGCATTGTAGAGTTTGCTGATAAGCTTGGTATAAATACTCCAGCAAAGAATTTAAGCTAGCACTGTGATGCCATTCAACATCACCAGCCAGCTCCAGCACACCACTGCTTATGGTTCACATAAACAGTCGCTCCTCTTGACTCTCTCTCTACCTCCCTATCAACACAGATTTTTTTTCCACAAGGTGAAAGAAGAAACTAACAAATATGACTTCTCATTGCTGTGTGGAGAAGAGAATAGGGCCTCAGTTGCCCTTCCCTAGCAAAGGCTGAGGCCTCCTCTGAGCACGCATTCAGGCTCTTAGCACAAAAAGTCTTGAATACACTGAGTACCTGGTTCTAAGGTGTCATGATGTTCATGAGAAGCAGGTACTTAGAATCATAGATTTACCTGTTGTGAGATTCATCCTCAAATATACAAGAAGATATGCATTGTGGCACTCTCCCCAAGAGAAGATGGTGTGTAGCTAGACAGCCTTTCTGTTGTGGCCTTTTCTCACTTTCTAAGGATGTGAAGCAATTCTAATTTTCCCTCGTGATTCATTTCTACTTTATTTCTCAGTTTTCCTTAGTGATTCACATAAAGCAACCTATTTTTACAATCAAGACTTAAATAATATTCTATTACCATGGCAACAGGCTAGGCCAGTGGCCTTCAAACCCAACTCACCCCACCATCAGCTGCATAGCAACACCAGCAGATCTTCTTCTCCATGTTAGAAACCCTCTTACCAAGACAAATGTCAGTTTCTAGAAATTTCTAGTGGACTGTTATAAGAATGCAGAGAAAACACACAATTATTTGTATAATTTAGAGGCAGAGGTGAAGATTATGTTTAATCATGGTTTGAGGCCTGAGTGTCAGTATAGACAAGGGTAACTCCTTGTCTCTCCCACAAGAATATTCCAGTCCAAGTAAAGAAAGGACATCTTGATATGAAGAGAATAATTTCTTGAAGTGTTGGTCTGATGGCAAGAATATAAATGGGTCTTCACAGTAATTGTTATAGTGCTCTAAGACTTGGAGCAGAGTATGGATAATATCCTCAAAACTGAGTCCTATCCTTTGGACAATATGAAGTTTATTATATGAGATGGTTAATATTGATTGTCAACTTGATGTGATTTAGAATCCCCTAAGAGACAAACCTTGGGCATGTCTGTGAGAGGTGGTTTAGATGAGAGTAGCCTGTAGACATGCCTGTGAACAATTTTCAAGATTAGGAGAACTGAGATCAGAAGACCCATCCTAAATGTGGGCAGCACTATTACCTAGGGTGTGATCCTGGAATGATGAATAAGGAGAAAGAGGGCTGAGTGCCAGCATTCATCATTCTATTTCCTGACAATTGATGCCACATGATCAGCAGCCTCAAGTTCCCACCCACAGGACTCCCTACTATAATAGACTGCATCCTCAGACCGTGAGCCAAAATAAAACCTTTTTCCTATAAGTTGCTGTTGCCAGGCTATTTTATCACAGAAAAAGCAAAAATAAATAAGATACTAGATAAAATCTGGCAAGTGTGCCCAACTTAAAGCCCACAGTCACATGTGCCCCAGGGTAGCTTTGAATGTAGTCCGACACAAAACTCTTAAACTTACTTAAAACATGAGATTTGTGTGTGTATGATTTATTTTGGACCTTAAGTATGAACTTTGTATATGACAAAATGGTGTCATGATGTCAAAATGTTGGGCACACCTGAAAACAAACGTATTTTCTATACTCTTTATTAAAAGGAACAGAGGTGACAAAAGTCACCATGTAATCCTTGGGACACTAGTTTGTCTTGCTCACTGGCAATGAACAATTCTTGGAATGGAATTGATCATCTCCAGTGAAATCTGACATGTGAAGATAGAAGAGCTGGGTAGCTCAACAAGAATTAAAGAAACTAGACCAATGTTTTATGACTTCCTCTCTTTGAAAACCCTTGGCCCAAAGAGCTTCACCATGGTAGTCTATGAAATGTTTAAGAACTATTTCTTAATTGTTTCCTCTTATTGAAAAACGATTTTTTTTTCTCACACAGTATGTCCTGACCACAGTTTCCCTCCTTTCACTCTCCTGTTGCCCCTCTCCTCCTCTCCCATCCAGAGGCACCCTCTTTCTGTCGCTCATTAGAAAATAAACAGGGATAATAATAAGACAAAAGAAAATAAGATAAAAAACTAACAAATTGCAATAGGACAAAACAAACAAACAAAAGAAAAAGAACCCAAGAAAAGGCATAAAAAACCAATGCAGCCACAGAGACCTACCCATTCGCACTCAGGAATCACATCAAAACACTAAACTGAAAGCAATAATACATACTCAAAGGGCCCACAGGGCAAAAGGAGAGATGAAATTAAATATATAAATAAAAGTAAATAAAAATATAATTAAATTAAAAAAAAAAAAAGAAAAACAGCCCTGACATGACACTATGAGACAAGGAACCTCCAAAGATGCCTTTGAGTTCATTTTCTGATGGCCATCTACTGCTAGGCACACAACCTACTCAAAAGAGTAGTTTGTTTCCCCAAGGAGACTGCCATGGAGAAAACCAAATCTTCATTTGCAAGTGCCTATCAATTGGCGATAGTTGCTGGGTTAGAGATAGGGACACGTGTCCTGTTCTCCCACTTCGGCCCCAGGATCCTATCTGATGCAGACCTGTGCATACCCTGTGCATGCTGCCTTAGTCGCTGTGACTTCACATGTACATCGACCCAACTGATTTAGAGGACCTTATTTTCTTGGTGTTCTCCATCCCCTCTGCCTCCTCACTCCCTCTGCCTCTTCTGTAGCAGGGTTCCCTGAGCACTGAGGAAGACATTTGATGGAGCCATTTGATTTTAGGGCTGAGTGTTCCACGGTCTCTCGCTATCTGTTTATTGTCCAGCTGCAGGTCTCTGTATTTATTCCCATCCACTGCGGGAGGAAGCTCCTCTGATGATGCCTGAATAGGGCACTAATCTAAGACTATAGCAGAATGTCACTAAGAATCATCTTATTGCTATGTTCTCTCAGTAGGACAGTAGGCTTTACCCTAGGTCCCTGGGCTGTCTCGTCTCAGGCTCTTGGTCATCCGAGCAGTGTTAGTATGGGTTCCAGCTCATGGGGTGGGCCTTAAGTCCAATCAGACATTGGTTGCTCACTCCCACAAGCCTTGTGCCACCACTGCACTAGCATACCTTGCAGGTAGGACCCCATCGTGGATCAGCGGGTTTGTGGTTGGGTTCATGTTTACATTTCTCCTTTGGTAGCATTCAGAGCATCTTCCTGTGAACTTAGGAGTGAGTGAAGGCTCTCTGGAGGCACCAGCTCGACTTCTCTGTATTCAATGAGTTGTGTAGCTCTTGTCTTCAGCAATGGAGCCTTACTCTCAGTTTGTGGAGAGCAACCTATCTACAGTCTTGGCCTGGGTTGTTTAGGGGTTCCCATAGGACCCCTTTGACCTATGACTCAATTAGATGTAACCCATTCCCAGTACTGGAAGCTTCATTTGGTGGCAAGAAATGTCCAGTTGGGGCTTTATCTCCCCTACTATTTGGTGATTACATTTAGATTGTCTTCATATATGTATATATTTTAGGAAACTTCTACTGTATTGGGTTGCCATGTGATGCCTCAAATAGCCCTTAATTTTAGCTGTCTTTCCCAGTATTCCCTTCCTTGTCCTCATCTTCCCTCTCCCTCTCCACTTGGTCATCCAGCCCCCTCCCTCTCCATCTACCCATAACTATCTATTCTATTTACCTTTCTTTTTTTCATTTTATTTTATTTTACAATACCATTCAGTTCCACATATCAGCCATGGATTCCCTTGTTCTCCTCCCTCCCGCTCCCCTCCTCTTCCCCACAGTCCATCCCCATTCTCACCTCCTCCAGGGCAAAGCCTCCCCCTAGGACTGAGATCAACCTGGTAGACTCAGTCCAGGCAGGGCCAGTCCCCTCCCCCCAGGCCGAGCCAAGCAACCCTGCATAAGCCCCAGGTTTCAAACAACCAACTCATGCAATGAGCACAGGACCCGGTCCCACAGCCTGGATGCCTCCCAAACAGATCAAGCCAATCAACTGTCTCATCCATTCAGAGGGCCTGATCCAGTTGGGGGCCGCTTAGCCATTGGTTCATAGTTCATATGTTTCCATTCATTTGGCTATTTGTCCCTGTGCTTTATCCAACCTTGGTCTCAACAATTCTCTCTCATTTACCTTTCTTAATGAGATCGATCTGCCTCCCCCAATCCCTTACTCTATACCTAACCTCTGTGGCTCTATGAATTGTAGTTTGCTTATCATTGACCTAACAGCTAATATCCACACATCATATTTGTCTTTCTGGGTCTGGGTCATCCCATTCATAATTTTTTTTCTAGTTTCACCAATTTACCTGTGAATTCCATGATTTCATGTTTTTCTAACAGCTAAGTTATACTTCATTGTATAAATATATCATATTTTTTATTCATTCTGTTGAGGGATGTCTACCATGTGGTATGGCATTGGAGTTGGGGGCCATAGTATTAATTCATTGTTAATTTAATAATGACAAAGACGAGCCTATTAAGAAATTATATGTATATCTCCATGAGTCACTATACCCACAGATATTTCCCTAGCTCTGACTTCTAAGAAAGATCAATAGTACTGATACCTGAGTAGTGGCGAGCATACCCAGTACCCATGTCTTCTCATCTAGTACTACTTCTAAAGAAAAGAAAAGAAACTCCTTGGAAAAATCACTGATGTTAGGGCTGAGGCAATGAATAAAGATCTTACAGTGCCAGAAAGCAAGGACGTGCTGAAAGAATAAAGGGACATCAAAGGGACATTGGAGCCAAGCAAAGGAGCTCCCAATAGCTGAAGCTGAGGCAGCAGGAACTGCAAAACCAAATGGCAGCATCTTAATTTGGAGAATTAAATAGTCTTCAGCCTATATGAATGTAAATAATAACAGTAAATAAGTAGAAAAAGAATGGGTAATGATCTTTAAAGAAGAATTCCAAGAAAGTTATTTAGACCTTATCACCTTTGAGAGAAGCAGAAGACTTCAATTCTCTAGGTAAACTGGACTTAATGATTCATTACAAAGAATAGAATACGGCAAATAGGCCAAAGTAATTACATGTTAGAAAAACCTGGCAAACACTGCCTTAGCCAAGAGAACAAAGTTAACACCATCGGTGCTAAGTCATGCCCATAACATGTGATCCGGATCTGAGGGGTTGAAAAGGGTCCTCCT
Source organism: Peromyscus melanophrys (assembly GCA_902168415.1). Taxonomy (NCBI): domain Eukaryota; kingdom Metazoa; phylum Chordata; class Mammalia; order Rodentia; family Cricetidae; genus Peromyscus; species Peromyscus melanophrys. The sequence goes on from CABHPR010132999.1 coordinate 36,592, forward strand.
CTGTGACCTTCCTCCCCAAACTCACACACCCTGACTAAGCATGATAAAAGTAATGAAACTCCAAAAGAAACATTCTTCAAACATACCAGGCTGCCAAGGTCATGAAAAGCAGGGGAAGTCAGAGAGACTGTCAGTACCCAGGGAGACCAAGGCGAAGTGTGGGATTCTGGACAAATGCCTTCTTCCTCATGGACTTTGGGGAAAATCAAGAGAATCCAAGTATCTACGGAGCTTTGTTAATCTTGATAAACACTGGACTTTACTTGTCCACAAGAGGTAAAATAAGCAAAGGCTGCAGAAGGATTCTCTGCACTACATCGATGCAAGTTTGTGAAAATATAAATAATTTCAAAGGTAAGTTATTTTTAATCAAATGTAAAGATCAGAGGGAAATCATGGGCTTTTCAATAAGGAGTCCTATTAAAACTGTTTAGCCATATAGGTTTAAAGATGTTCTCACAAATAACATCAAGATGGATTAAAGACCTCTGTGCAAAAATCAATCATGTACAATTTTTTTTAGCAAACTATATGACTTAGAGTTGGGGATGATATTTTTTAAAGAACACATAAATAGAACAAACTTCAAAGGGACTAACTTATAAGGTTGACTAAGTTAATTTAAAAACCCTCCCATAGTAAAGTGTATAGAAGGTGAAATACATAATATAGACGAGAAGAAATATCCGTACACATGCAATAGATAAATGTAATGCGTATGCAAGTAAACAAAAGTGAAAAACTGTGAACCAGAAAAGCCTAGAAGCCCTAATAGAAATAAAGTTATAGAAATACTCAGCCTCACTTGAAATCAGGTAATTACAAATTAATATAGTCAGATGACAGCACATGGTGCCCATCAGATTTTCAAAATTGAAAAATATGAATTCATCAAATATTCAAAATGTTGATAAACACTGTGTACTCACATACATAGTAATTGGCAATGTAAATTTACAAACCCCCATTAGAGAGTAATTCAGCAATATCTAATAAAATTAAAGAGGCCCACACAAATGAGTCAGCAGTTCTATTATGGGATATGTATCCCAAGGAACACATCCACGACACATGCTAGAATGCCCACTGTTGATATTGTTGCATTGGCATCCCACTGAAATGTTGTAATGTCAGTAGAGAAGTGGACAAGCACAATCTGCTGTAAAAAACTACACATTTTCTAAATGAACGAAGATATAACCAAATATTGATTACAAAAGCAAATGATTTTCTATTTTATAAAAGTTATATATAGCTAAATACTATTATACACATTTTGATGATATTAAATATTAGGAGATTGAATACATTAAATGTATATGCATATACAAATATGTCAAAGATGTTGACACTAAAATATATAGCACAATTATATAGTTTATTTACAGTCAGATATTATATATAGTAAATTTATATTTATTTATGCTATCAATTCAATACACAGAATTTATGCCAATAAAAACAGTCCGGAGCTGGGAGGTGGTGGTGCACGCCTTTAATCCCAGCACTAGGGAGGCAGAGCCAGGCAGAGCTCTGTGAGTTCGAGGGCAGCTTGGTCTACAGAGCAAGATCCAGGACAGGCACCAAAGCTACAGAGAAACTCTATCTCTGAAAAACCAAAGTAATTAATTAATTAACTAATTAATTAATTAATTAAAAAACAGGTAGATGGAGTGGAAAATTTATAGCTATGTATATTTAATATACAGTAATAGCTATCTTTTTTTCAAAAAAATAATTTGTAACATTAACATTTGTTCTGTAGGTTGAGAATAGAAGGGCTTGTGATTTCAAACCCTTTTGTTTGTAAATGTTTTCTATGAAAACTAAGAAAATTAATAAACTATGAACTACAATAAAAAGACAGCTATTGAGCAGTCTAGAATTCATTTACCTATAGAAGCATATTTAGCAAACTGTGCTAATTGTACTTACAGAAAGGGACTATAATTTCATAATTTTGCAATGTAAATATAATAACTAAAATTTGGAAGTGATACTTAAAGGAAATTGGGGTTATTTCTACATGATAATTCTCTTATTTTCCTCAGAAGAGATGCACAAAATGTAAAGAGGTAGTTAAAAGCATGCCAACTTCGTCAGTTTCTCAGATGTGACATGACGGCTGTGTAAGGATGACTGAGCAACCAGTACCACTTGTGACAAAGAAATACATATCAAAATTAAGCAAGCTCTTTAATTGTGTACATGTACTCAGTCATTTTTTTCTCAAGGTAGTTTTATATATATGTACATATATATATATATATATATATATATTACTGAAAACAGTTTTAGCATATAATCCTACTGTTTCTTGGATTGCCTCTCTATATCTATCCATAGATATGTAAAATCACCTAAATTCAGTTCTTTTTCAAATGGATATTGATTACATGGGGGAGGGCAAAGTGCTTTGATAGTTGTTTAAATTTCAATGTTTTGAAAGAGGTAAGGAAAAATTAACATAAAATCATGTAATCATTATTATACTAAGACAGAACATGAGAATAAAGTACAATATGGTAGAAACAAATAATATGTGAGAAGGTATTTTAAAGACCAAGTGCATTGGAAGTATTCAAAAAAAGTCAAGGAAGAAGAGTCTTTACTGGGAAGGGAAGGAGCTGAAGAGTGTTAGGGAGAGTGGGCGTGGTGGGAACTAGCCCAGAAATGACTGCTTTACCCGACAGTGAAGTGACTATAGATAAAAACGGGTATGGAATGCTGTGTTAATGGTGCAGTTTCAATAGAGAGAGGTACAGTAGTGCTGGCATGTGAGAAGTTCTGGGAGAGCCCAAACAAGGGGATTTTTCAGAGTCTGGCAGGTACTCGAGGATTTGCATGGGACGGTGTTCTTTTGAGAAAGATTGTTCAAAGATGAGGGGGGTAAAATATTCCAGGACAGAAAAGAAGACTACAGAAAGGAGACAGTTTGTTATGACTCACTGTCAGGTGTGTGTGAGACGGCCTGGGAGAAGCTGCACAGGCCGTCTAGGGCTGAAGTCTTGTCTCTTTCCCACCTGCTGAAGCAGAGAATCCTTGGCAAACTTTTTCAGATGCGTAGATGAGTAGGGAAGGCATAGGAAGATAATGTGATTCAATACAATTTAACTGTTTAAAGAGTACTTAGAAGGCACTGGATTCAGGAATAGGATAGATTGAACCACATGCAAGGTCAAGAGGAAACTGTGCAGGCATGTGAATGCCTTGTTCCCCAAATGCAGCTATCCTGCGGAATATGTACGAGGAAGACAAAATCCCTGGGTGATAAATTATCTCCTGTGAGAGATGCGGACAGTCTGGGGGTGACGGTGACTAAATGACCAGGATGTGGGATGGTAACACTTTTACACTAGTGAATAAGGCTATTGGATAGTGTGGAGTTGAGCTAACAAGCTCATCACTGAACAAGCTGGCTTTGGGTACCTGGCCTGGGCACCAGGTGAGACTCTTTCAGCATTTGGTATAATTGAAGGCTTCAGATGGCTAGCACTGGCAATGTATCAAATGAACCCAATGACGGACAGGATGTGTGGGTCTGGAAATGGACCGAGGCAGGCTTCCCCAATCCTGTAGTTAAGGGACATTATTTTTAGGCAGCCTGTCAAAATTCATTTTTCCATCTTGTTAGTTTCAGTACTCTGTTCCATCCTGTTGATATCATTTATAATCTTGATTTTTATCAGTCAACACGTTAGCATCTCCAGCTCTCCAATTGAGAATGTTTTCTCCTAGCACCCTTTACTCTCTGAAAATTCTAATAAATAAAACATCGAGAGGATAAAATACCATGCTACCTCTCAAGAATTACCACTTTGTAAAACAGCAAAGGTACTGTTCTCTACAAGCATTTTTTGTGACTGGTCCAAAGTGTCTAATAAGAAAACAGCAAGAAGCGACGAGTAAAATGGGGTGAGAGCAGAAGGAAATGATCAATAAAGTGAAAGTACAGGTGAGATGGGGGTGTGTGTGTGTGTGTGTGTGATTGTTGTTGTTGTTGTTGTTCAAATCTTAGATAGTCTTTTAATAAAAACCCAAAGCCAGACATCAGGGCGATAGCTAAAAGATCAGAGATGCAGAACAGCCAGCCACTAGTTCTTACCTCTAGGAAATCCTCAGTCTAAAGAGAGTGAGTTCTTGTTTCCTCATGCATTATATACCTTTCTCTGCCCTAGCATATTACTTCCTGGGATTAAAGACGTGTGTGCTTCCCAAGCAAAGGCATGAGATCTCAAGTGCTGGAATTAAAGGGGTGTGCCATCACTGCCTGACCTCTATGTCTAATCTAGTGGCTGGCTCTGTCCTCTGATACTCAGGGAAGTTTATTAGGGTACACAATATATCACCGTGTGTGTGTGTGTGTGTGTGTGTGTGTGTGTGTGTGTGTGTGTGTGTGTGTGTGTGGAGGGCATGTGTGTGGAGGGGGGTATAGAAAGAGCAGGTATTGAAATTGCTCAAGTATATGCCACATGGAGAGCCACAAAATAAACCACAGTAAATTGTACAAAAAAAAATTTTCCACTCTGAACCTTAAGTAAAAAATTAAAGAAATGCAAGGAAAATGAAAATTAAAAAGGCAGTTGCAGGGTCTAAAGAACAGAGTACCAGAAGATAGTAGCAGCTGAGGTTTATGCTAAGCTAAGACATAAGTAATAACCAAAAGGATTATTGAGGAAACAAGAGATGGCTCAGCTGATAAGAGCACTTACTGCTTTTGCAGAGGACCTGAGTTTAGTACTCAGCACCCATGTAAAATAGCTTACAACTTCCTGTAACTCCATCTACAGGGGCGCCTATGCCCTCCTCTGGCCTCTACAGGCAATTCACTCACATGCACACATACAGACATATATAATTAAAAACAAGATCATTTTGTAAAAGAGAAATACCATTTACAAGCCCAGTAAAGAAACAAAGGAGCCAATCATATACTTAAAGGTGCTTACCACATCTCAAGGCAATCCAGAAAAAATAAATCAGAAGCATTTGTACTGCTCACGTCAACAAACTTGTGTCAATAATATTCTGTAGGAATGTCTTTTCTAGGGGAGGGGAAGAAATTTACAGAAAGCAAGACAAAGCCTTCATCCATTTCCTGGGTTGTGCTGCATGATAAAGGCTACAAACCCTGACCCAACCACTGAAGCTTACCTTCCTATATACAGAAGCACACATCGGGCAGAATGTAAGAGTTTAGAAAAGGCCCATTTTCTCATTGAAAACACCTATTGAAAATCAATCAAGATTTAAATTGATGGTATGAACCCAAACACACAGAAACAATACGTAAAATGATTTTCAAATTTTCCAGAAAATCTGTCATCTGGAAAAACATCCAACTTAACAAAATTGTTTGGAGAAAGGTTTTATAAGCTATGCCCGTCTGAACTCACCATAATTAAATCTGCAGTAAAATGCAACTACATATTGAAATATACAGCCTTGTATATCTATCCTTTGTAAATTTTCCTTTTGGTTCTTTAAATTTAATTATCTTTAATAACTATGTACTTTTACAATAATACACTCAATATAAAACATGAATGTTCTTCAAATATTATGTCACTTCTAAAATTGATTAGTATGCCTTTTGCTGGCTTACTATGTATTTGGTAATTATTAAACAAAAATATTCTAAGGTCAGCATTTTCTGCAATTCAATTTTGCAACCATCTGTCATCTTAACATAAACATTCATTTAATGATACCCTGGGACTTTTTTAACCAGCCAGAAATGTATTTAATTATGTGACTCCATTTTCCTTCTTATCCATAACATTTTATGTAATACTACCAAAAGCATTGTTGAAATCAAGATATAATTAAGGTTTGAAGAGTTATCCTGATATTCTAGGATAATAAGCTTATCAAAGACAAAGAAAAACAAATTGAGAGAGGTAAGCCTAGCACAAGACAATTTGTTCTCAGGGAATTGAAACTACTACATAGGGGTCATTTTTTCCCCTTTCCGGGTATTCACACATCTCCTTCCAAATAAGTCATTTACAAATGTTGGCACAGTGGCACATCAATTCACTGGCCCAGTAAATAAAAAATTCAATAAGGATTCAAAGCCATCTTTTAAAAGTCACTTGCTTAAATAGCCCCTCTCCAGTTCCACTAGAGCATTACAGTTCTCAAATGTTATCAGCAGAGTGCTTGCATATATAAGTAAATTATTTCAGTGTCTTGGAATAGTTCTTCAACTGTACCTGGAAGAAACCTTTAAGAGACACCATAGGGAAAAACAGAATTGTGTCTTTACTGAGTGCTAACTGAATGCCAGCACCATGCTGGACCACATATGATCTAATTTAATTAGTGGACACAACACACAGTGAATTGGTATCATCCTGTCTATTTTGTAGGTAAGAAAGCTAATTAAGGCTCAGATTCATAAAGTAGCCAACTTCAGTTACACAGCCAGCCAGCCCTTATACTGACACAAATGTTGAACCCAATGGTTCTTAATCAACAGTGGTAATTCTGTTTTAATCTGCTGCAATTACTTCCCAGTATTCCTTCAGCACTGATCTCTCTGCTTGTGATTGGTTTTAGTCAAAACTAGAGTTCAGAAATCAATTCTACCAAACTCTTTCTTTTCATGAATTTTCCCCAGTTGAAACATAAAATGGGGTCCTATTTGCATAAACTTTCAAGAAGATATCCCTGTTTTATTCCATCATTACCTACCAATTTCTGTGTTTTCATGCAGTGACTGACTTGTAGAGACCCCCAGCATCTGCCTGTTGTCCCAACCCCGCCCCCCAACTGAGATTTGTGATGGCTTGTGATGAAACAACTATTGCCTCATTATCTGAGACATTTCTGTCTTGAATCATACAACTGGGCTCTAAAAGGTCCCCTTTTCTGAAATTTTTAGAATTCTGCTTTTCTATAGGATATGATAACTGCCAATCATGGCCTGTTTCATTTTCCATTGTGTTATGGTCCATGAGAAGGCCCACAAAAGACCACCAGTCATGTATGCAATCAACAAAAGCATTTGATAAACAATTCCAGCATGCTGGGGTCAAACCATCTGACAAAGTGGCAAAATGGTGACCCCAAGAGAAGTTAGCCAGCTCCTTTTAAGCAAGATTGGGGGAATTTCAGCTGTAGTTAAGGGTACTTTGAAGTGATTGGGTGTAGACTCTTACTGATACAGGAATCATTTTATGATTGGCTCATGACATCTGGTCAGCAACTGTGGTTGTAGTGTCAGGGGTTTGTTTGTTGTGTCAGGGGTCTGTTTGACTGAAAATAGCAAGAACAGTTCCTGCTTGTGGCTGGGTAGGACTCTGATTAGCTACCAGATTGGACATACTTCCTGTGGGTCTGACTGAAGCCAGACATGAGTCGACATAGGATGGTGGGATAATATGGGGCAGAGGTCTTAGCAAACTGGCCCCTGGAAAAAAACAAAAAGTCAACTACCCCTGTTAGGTTCAGTCCTATTATAAGAGGGGATGGCCGCTTCACATTGCTTGTCTATTATCAGTTTGGAGACCATTTTTACCTCTCTCAAATCTCCCATTACTTGCATCAGCAGCAAATTACTTCCTTTCTTTTATTTTTAAAACGTCAACAGTTCCACAAGGCTTCAAATTTGCCATAAATATTCTTCCTATTTTCCAAGATACTCAACCTGAGCTTGTGAGAAGAGAGTCACCAAAGACCAGGAATACCTGGACTTCTAGCCGAGAAACAGCGCCGCCACTGACCATCAGAAGAGAGGACCAGCTCACTCATCTACCTCGTTCTCACGGCAGAGGATCCTAGGACCTAGGTCCCATGGCATACTCTACTAGGTAGTCTTACTTCAAGTCATCACTGTTTCCATCTAGTGCTTCCACACCACTTGGTGCAAACAACCATGGCAGCTCACCTCAGCAGCATCTCCAGGTATGTAATTTCTCTGCACGCCCTCCCCTTCCCTGCTTTCAAAGCCCCTTCTCATTGGTATTAAATTATCTCCTGACTCGAGGTGACAGATGCCACTCTAGTTCTTTTGCCTACTCGTTCATTTTTGCTTAGTCATTTTATTGCTAAACTCTGCAAAGTACAGCGAAGTGTAAGGCCTTTGCTTGGCATGGAAAACTCTAACATAAATATGTCAAAATGTCTGTTTTTAAGAAGTTGTGACTAACGAAGGGGAAAAACCTATAAATTGAGAGTAATAATTTATTAAATTCAGTAATAGAAACCCACAGACAATATACAGTAAAAATTAAAATTCAATAAATCAATTCTGTGTAGGAGCTGCCATAGAAAACAATGAAAGAAAGCACTGTAAGATTAAAACAAATCACACACACACACACACACACACACACACACACACACAC
>CABHPR010133000.1:0-16465 GCA_902168415.1 Peromyscus melanophrys
TGTGTGTGTGTGTGTGTGTGTGTGTGTGTGTGTGTGATTGTGTGTGTTGAAAACCGCATATTCAAACCATTGCCTATTCCTGCACCTCATCCTGCCAATTACAATCTGCTTGGTGGTGTGAAACTGACAGCCGGCAGCAGTGATGGAGACAGGAGGGCCAGGGAACAAGGGCTTTGTGCATTCTCAGCTTCAGAGAGAATGTTCAGCGGGGCGGACAGGCATGTAACTGGCAGGTTTAGGAATCAGTCAAAAACCAAGAGCTGGAAGTCCTAATTTATCGTCTGTTTCAATACAAGGCTAGACACAGGCTATTTAATATAATGCATTGTTTTCCAGCGGAGGAGAGTGGAAGTTATTGATGCATTACAAATGCAGGCAAATGCATCTCATAAGCCAAGGGGTAGGTAATAACAATTGCAGAAGACTAAATTTGACTTTAATCCCCTGAAGAGTGGCATGCATGCAGCTTAAAATGATAAAAGCTGGAGGGGGTGGGGAGAGAGGGAAAAGAAGGGGGGGGTAAGAAGGAGTCTGAGTGAGATGGCAGGGATGGGGGTGAGGGGGTGGGGTGGGAGGGTGGAGGCAGACTGAGAGATGGAGAGAGAAAGGAGAGCTGATTTTTCTCTTGGGATTGTGCATTTCTTGGTTAGGAAATAGAGTGGAAATGGAAAGAAGAGATGGAAAAGATCTTGTTTTGGTAAGCAGCAACCTGCTTGGCAGCGTGTGTTTTCTGGAGCAAGCAGGTCTGGCGTCATGCGTGGTCAAGCAGCTTGGAGCTGTTTAAAGATCTTCCGATCCCTTAAATAATCCCAGAGGCAGAGAGAAAGGAAACTCTGGGTCCAGGAGTACATGTAGCCTGTTCAGTGTCCCCCTCCTAGGATCTCTGGAAGCCTGGCCACAGCAGATGTACGGTCTGTGGGTTAGAATTCCTCACCACAGAGGACGATATTTCAGATATAGAGGTGCCCCATGAACACTGGTAGAGAGAAGTGTGAGTAGTGGAGATGCTAGGCTGAGCCATGAAAGTAGCTTCAGAGTGAACAAAATAGTGTCCTCCAGCAGGGTGTGGTGACATGCACCCTTAATCCCAGGACCCAGAGACAGAGGCAGGTGTATCTCTGTGAGTTCAAGGCCAGTCTGGTCTACATAGCAAGTTCCAGGCCAGCCAAGGCTACATAGTGCAACCCTGTCTCACAAAACCAAAACCAAAACAACAGCAACAATAGAAAATCTCCTCCCAACCCATTCTAAACACCACTGTAACTGACCAGGGTGTTGAAATTCTAGGTAAAAAGTCATGTGATAGGGAGCCTCTTAATCCTGGGCAGCCTACTCCTTGGTAGAATGGGATCTAAAGTCAGTCAATACTTATTTGGTCTGTCTTGACATACCCATGTGCCTCTCTCTTAATGCTTGTATTTAAGCTTAGGAAGGATCCATCATATTCCCCTTTGAAAGATGTGGAAAGTAGGGTACAGCTGATGATAGGCGAGGAGCGCTTCAGACCTAGGTGTACAGAAGCTGTGGACTGCATTTCTTCTGGGTTGAGCAAAAGTTTGCTTGCCTTTCTGCTACCATCCATTGAGTGGTCCCTGATGATGCCGTGCCCGGTGCTGGCTTTCCATTATCAACACGAGTCACATTTGCCTGGTTTATAGATGTGTTTGCAGGGCACCATCTGCCTTCCCTGGTGATCCAGTGACAAACAGAGGGAGAAAGAAGATTGGCACCAGTAGAACTTCCTGGAGCAGCTTTGGAACAGTAGCAGCCAAGTGTATCCAGCTTGGGTCATGGAGCACAGAGTCCCCGGTCATAGCTGCCTGGAGTCAGCGTCTGTGGGCCACTCGGAGATAAACAAATGGACTCACTCACGAGAACACATGGTGCCTGCTAAGGGGAGCCAGTGATTTCACTTCTCTAGGCTTACCTCGATGTAGTAGACCCTCAGTCAACATCCGCTAACTCTCTGATCTGGTGGTGCTCAACCCAACCGCAATGCTGCCAGTTCATGTCCCAAGAAGTGCTTAGCCCACAGGGAGAAATCCTTTTTATTTGGAAGAATGAACTTTACCATTTGCCTATGACTATGGGGTAAGTAGACCTCACAGCCTAGGGTCTTACTCCCTTGCAACTGGCATGCACTTTTGTGTCCTGTGTCTCCTGGCTCTTCACTCATGAGGAATGATGGGGCCACTGTCTGGTCCTGGTTTCCTTCTGGGAAGTGATCTCTTCTCTCCAGGATAGACATGCACTTTTAGGATGCTTCAAGGAGAGACAAGCTAAACTAGAGCCAACGAAATACACAGAATGCCCTGAACCGGGTAGATCATTTCCTTCTCTTCCTGAGAACCCTTTCTATGGGTGGCAACTTAATTTTCGTTATCATATAAACTTGGGAAATCAGAGGTATCTTTGTTCTCTCTGGTGACTCCCACACCCAATCTGTCCTAGTGAATTTGATTCTCAAAGCATGTGTAAGGCTGGCTTAGGTCTTCCTCTCTCTTATCTGACCTGTGTTGCTACAGGAGCCCCTCATTGCTATTCTTGCCCCTAGCTCTCCAATTCCCCTGATGAGTAGCAGTTTTTAAACTCTGCTCACCAAGACTTAGGTTTTCAGAGACCCGTGTGAAGTCCTCACCCACCAGTGAAGGATCAAACCGAGTCAGGATGAGGCTCTTAAGCCCTCACTGCAATCCAACCTAAGTTCTCATTTAAAATATTTTTTAGAGTTCTGAAAAACTAAAAAGACTTAAAAAGAAACCCTCGAGGGACAACTCTATTTTTAAAATCTGTTTTCGGACTTTTGGGTGAGATTTCTCTTAAAGAAATCTGTGGCTCAGATTTCTGGAGGGCATTGTGTTAAGTGGAATAAGCCAGGCTCAGAAAAAAAAAAAAACCCACACGTTCTCACTTACATATAGAATCTTTAAGAAGGTGATTTCACGGGAGGATGGAGTAGATCAGTTCTGGGGAGGAAAAAGGGCAGGAGGGATAACTCCCAGTGTTCTGTAGCACAGTAGGGTAACTATGTTAACAATTCAGTGAATACTTCGAAGTAACTAGTAGAGAGGCTTCTGAGTGTGTTCAACACGAAGAAGTGAGAAGTGTTTGAGGTAAGGGATATCCCAATAACCTTGATCTGATCACCGCTACACATTGTATTTGTATACTGAAATGTTATATTGCACTCCACAAACGTGTACAATAAATATCAAAACCTTTAAAATGTGTTGTGGTTATAAACTACCCCTACAGGCTTGTGTTTTGAACACATTTTGAACACCTCCCACGACAGGTGCTGTTTTGGGAGGAGGTAGAAAGTTTAGAAGATGTGGCTCAGCTGGAGATTACTTGGAGCTTATGCCTGGGGCTGTGTCTTGCCCTGGTCCCCTTCCTGTGTTTCTCCACCATTTCCTGTCCCCTGCAATGTAAATTACTTGTCTGCCATGAGCTGGAGAACTCTTCAGCACACTGTTGCTGTGATGCTTTGCCTAAGCAGACTGCAGCCTCGAAGCTATAGGCTCAAACAAACTTCTTCTCCCATGAATTGCTTTGCTGGGGTAATCTGTCACAGCAATGCCAAAGTCACTGATACTACATGGAGCAGAAATCTGTTGTTAAAAGCGTTGAAAGGGTCTTGTTCCCAATGAAAGAGATTACCGAGGAGGCTGTGAGGTGCAGGCTTAGTCTAGTCTTGAAGGCTCTCCTAGCAAGCCGGAAGTGGGGCATTTACTCATACTAATGTGACTTTATTGGTTCTCAAAGGCTAATAGGGCCTAGGACACTGGGCGTCTTCCAAGGCAAGGGTGAGAACGGTGGGCCTGAAGAGAGAGAAGGGAGAGCTTGGCCAGGCTCCCTCTGTTCCATGGAAGCTTGTTCTCAAGACACCAGAAAGATAGACATTGAAAGGGTTTGTGCTGAAGCTGAGCTTGAACAGGGGACTCTCTTGACACCCCCACTGCACACCAGTGAAGGACATTGCCTCCTGCGGTTGATGGGTGGATGTGCTTCATGGAAATTCACAGAGGGAAGCAATTTCTAGAGAAGTCTCCCGAGTTTGTGTTTTACAAACAAAACCCAAAGCGACAAAAGCTCCGTTCAAAGTTGGCCTGGGAAGGAAGGGTTTGTGGTCCCACTGCCTGGTCCCTGGTGTGGAGAAGGGTCTCCTCAACCGGGGTTAGGGGTGTGCTGCCTCCAGCTGCGGCTGAGGTGGCACTGCTGCTCTTCAGGAAAGGGAACTTGAGCCTGGGAAAGTTGTGATATCTGTTTGGGAGGATTTACCAAGTTTGGTTTTCATAGATGTGACCAACACTGAGCACGGTTACTGGGAACAAATGGCCCAGTGTGTGTGGAAGGTAACCTAAGGTTCACTATCCACATTCTGTCTATAGGGGTGCACCACAGCTCAGCCTGATGACAAATCCCATGTCCTTGTCACTGTGGCATAGTATTTAGCCATCATGGACTGTCATATAATTATGAGATATTATTATTATTATTATTATTATTATTATTATTATTATTATTTTGCTGATTGAGAGAGCATGAAATTTTAGGTCACAGAGAGACCCCACATAGGAATTCTAATTATTCTAATGTTCTTATTATTACGTTTATTTACGTACTTGTACGTGTGTTTATAGGGTGTGTGTGCATGTCCCTCGGTGTGCCTGTGGAGAATAGAGGAGAGCTTTGTGGAGTCATTTCTTTCTTTCTGCCATGTGGGTCCTGAGGATGGAACTCAGGTTGCCAGGCTTGGTGGCAGGTACTTTCACCACTGAGTCATCTCACCAGTTCAAGGCTGCATTTAAAGAAAGCAACTGTACTATGCCTTTTCTCCAAGAAATGTCAACTGGTTCAGAATAAAAGACAGAACTAATAACACCCTACTGTGGTTTGCACGAGAAATGTCTCCAGAGGCTCATGCATTTATTTAAGTGCTTGGTCCCCAGCTGGTGGCACTGTTTGGGAACCTTCCGGAGTTGCAGCCTTAGGGGAGGAAGTACAATATGGGAGGGCAGGCCTTGAAGTTTTCTAGTCATGCCCTGCCTCCTCCTCTCTCAGATTCCTGTGTGGGGTTAAAATGTGATCAGTCAGCATCTTGCTTTTGTTGACATGCCTTCGCTGCCATCAGGGTCTAACCCTCTGGAGCCATAAGTCAAAATGCACTCTTTCTTCTAGAAGTTGCTTTTGGTCATGGTGTTTCATCACAGCAACAGAAAGTAATTGATACAGACTCTGAAAATTTAATTCAATAATGAGACAATGAGAATAAGTCATGAACGGGAGTGGGGAGGTCCTTACAAGCCCAAAATCCACAGGCTGGATGGCTGCTGTCCTAACTCTAACAAGCCAGCCATGAGCATCTTCCCCAAACTCAGTTCTGCACCCTCGTGTTGGAAGCAGCAACAAGAGAACTATTTATGCCCCAGAAACCGGCAAACGCTTGGGGAGAGGGGGTTTCTGTTTCCCCAGGACAGTTGGCTGAAGGACATTGATCGACACTACCCAGCTAACAAATGTCACTGCAAGTTAGTATGAAGTGCTTTGGGGATTTGGATCTGCTCTCTGTAGGGTGCTGACTCTGGACTCCCTGCTTTCGCTGTGATGGCTTCCATTGTAACTTTTGACACAGAGGTGGCATCAGCTGTGGCTAGGCTAGTCATTTATCTCATGCTGTGACATCATAATTAACAGAAACAGCTGATGAGAGGAGAGGTTTAATTTGGCTGATGGTTTCGGAGAGGTTTCAGTCCATTATGGCAGGCAAGGCGTGGCAGTGGGGGCTATCAGTTTGTGGTTGTTCACATGGTGTGGACCAGGGAGCAGAGAACACAGGCCAGAACCAGGGATGATTATAGTCTTTGAAGACCTGTCCCTAGGGACCTACTTCTGCTAGCCAGATTCCACCCCTTAAAGATTCCATAGCCTTCAAAATCATACTAGACTCTGGGGACCAAGTATTCAAAATAGATGTCTTTGAGTGATATCTCGGATTCAAGTCATAACAGTGAGCAAGTGGCCAAGGTGAGAGGTATTGTCTCAAAGATCCTGGTTTTTTTTTTTTTTTGAAGATTTATTTATTTATTTTTTTTAATATACAATTCAACTTTACCTATCAGCCATAGATTTCCCCCCATTCTCCCTCCTCCCGTCCCGCCCGCCTCCCCCCATCCTGGTTTTTAAGGAACAAACCCCATCTGTTTTAGTCTGCTTTGTGCACCTCTACCAGGGATATCTGAGACAATTTATAAAGAACACAGATTTATCATGGTTCTAAAGATTAAGTCCTAGATTAAAAAAAAAACCCTACATCTGATGAAGGATCTTGCTACATGATGGAAGGCTGAAGGGCAATGTAGGGTTCATGTGAGAGAGGTGAAAGGGGCCCACTCATGTGACAATACATTCCTGGGACAGCAGCAGGCATCCATTAACGAAGGCCGAGCCCTCACAGCCTAATCACCACTTAGCAGTCTCCTGTCCCAACACTGGGAATGGAGTTTCCACGTTCAAATCACAGCTCCAGAGAAAGCCATCAGAAAAACCAGGTGTCTGTCCACTAGCACAATGATGGAATGACTCCTGGGTCACATGACTGGGTGGAAGCAGTGATTGGAACACCCTTAGGCAGGAAGGCTTCCTCTTCTTCTCCATACTTCTCTTTTCCTCCTTACTCTACCTCTCTCCTTCCATCCTTTTCTCTCTTATAAACCATTTTCTCTTATAAACAGAGTCTTGCTATGTCACTCAAGTTAGCCTCAAGATTGTAATCCTCCTGCCTCTGCCTCCTGAGTTCTGAGATTATAAGTGTGCATGGCCACATTCATCTACTATCCATTTTCTCATCTTCCCTCTTTCTGGATACCTGCTATGGCTTTCCTCTCTAGACAACATTTCTTGGTCCTGCTTTCATTTGGACCCATCACAATGTACACAGTCTTGACCATGTTCCAGGTTAAGTACTGAAAGAGGCTGGCGAGAATTTCAGTCTCAATGATTGTGTCTTAGTGACAGCATCTGATTGACCTTGCTGGGATCAAGTGGCTATTCTTGGTCCAATCACCTGAAGTTGATGGGATGAAGTCACTTGTCATCGGTCCTCAGCAGGAATATTAGAACTAGCTCTTCTGAGAAAGGTCATGACAAGGCAGCAAGGCAAATCAACCATGGGGTCTGTTGTGTTGGTGTCCTCTGTGTGCGTGGGCGATGAAGGTGCCAGTGGGCGGTGGGTCTCCTATCTGTCAAATTCCTCTGAATATGAGAAGTGATCTCCCACGTAAAAAAAAGTGATGAGTATTAAAATCCCCTAGTTCTGTTCTTAAAAAATAACTAGAGTATTGCCTGCAACCCAACTCTCTCCTGAATGTTCACTGTTCACATATTAGCTATTCTAGGTGAAGAGAAAGAAGAATGGTGGGGAATGGGTAGGAGAGGAGAATTAGAATTATAGCACCAAGGAAAAAATATCCAGCAGCCCTCTGTTTTAGCCAAGAACAAATTCTGCTCGTTGACTCACACAGACAACTGTTTTAGATTTGTACGTGGGACTGTCCTGTTCTTTTGATCCAGGGTCCAGACACTCCACACAGAGAGCTTGTCAGGTGGTTCATATCTAGGTATCATATGTAGATCTATAGAGTCAGGATAGAATCTTCTGTTGCCAGAGTTTCTCCACCAACCCCTAGAAAGTCAAAGGGGCATTTGAGGCAGGGAAAAAAAATGATTCGTGATCTAAGATCATGTGTCCTTGAGATGTTCCTGGTCTTAATTTAGTCTTTGATGTAATTACACTGTTTTATCAGGGTCAGGGTGCAAGGGGACCTTATCAAGGGCAGGAGGGAATCTGACCAGTTTGTTCTGACACGATGGGGGATGTGAACCGCTCCAGTCCTCGGTCTCAGGGCTGCTGTTGGCGGGCAGAGCGTGTTAAAGGCTTCAGACTGGCAGTGTTTCTGCAGCGTGGGGGAGGGAAGCGATTTCTATTTGGATTTGACAATCACTTCCTGGCAAAAGCAACAAAACTGTAAGTTCCCAGTCCTCTCTTAGTACTCTGGGGACACAGTATTACACAGTGGAGGGAGGCAGGGAGCGAGGGAGGAAAGGGGAGAGTGTGTGATTTTGAATATCGTGCAGGAAAAACGACCAGTCCTGAGGTGATTCACAGTGAATGACTAGCACGAAAGCAGGCGCTTGCTCCTCTTTAAGTGTGCTAGGTGAAGACTACTTAAAAGCTGACAGAAGAGACAGATATTTTCTGAAATGAATAGTACGCACAGCAACACCAGGGAGCAACCATTCCAGCACAGAATGGCATGGAACAAGAACACAGCCTACCGCATAGAGATCGGCAGACAGGAGAAAATGAACTAACTGTCCAGGACCAGACAAAGGCTGTGCTTTGTCACATCTGATTAAGGGTTTCCATCCATGCCTTAATGAGGAAAGACTGGAAGTTACTCTAAGAACCCTGCCATGGGTTTCCTGTTGTTTAAGTTAACCCTACACAGTATCCCCTCTTATCTGTGTGGAATAAATACCATGATCCACAATGGATGCATGAAACTACAGCTAGTACCACGGGCTAGAGAGATAATGTTTTTTTTTTCCCCTCAGCAGACATACTTTCGATCAAGTTTCAAATAGAATAATTGTAACAATACACTACAACAAATGCCAGCATTATGACTCTTGTGCTTTGGAGTCATTATTGAGTAAGATAAGGATCATTTAAACACAAATACTGAGATATTAGACAATTGATAGGATTACCAAGTTAGTATAAGTAACTAACAAGAGAGTAGTGTATATAGGGTACATTCTCTAGACAAAGGTCAATTTTTTTTTCCTCAGCAAACAAGTTACCCCTCCATCCCCCTCAAACCCCTTGGGATCACTTTCACTTCTGGAATCAACCATTATTTCAACTAATATTTTTGAATCAGGATTGACCATGAGTAACTGAAACCATACTATACCATAAATGTATACCATACTATACATTATAAAGTTACATTTATTTTGTGCATGTCTGTGTGTGTGTGTGTGTGTGTGTGTGTGTGTGTGTGTGTGTTCTCTGTGTGTGTGTCTGTGTGTGTGTGTTTATGGCACAGCATATGTGTAGAGGTCAGAGGACAAGTTGCAGAGTCAGTTCTCTCCCTCCACCATGTGGGTTCCAGGGATAGAACTTAGGTTGTCAGGCTTGGGAACAAGTGCCTTTACCTTCTGAGCATCTTGATGTCCCCAGCTTATTTAGGTTTCACTCCATAGTGCACAGTCATTGATTCACTAGCTGTCTTTGTGTTGTCTTCACGGTGCCCCGGCTTAGAGAATTTCTTCCGAGGTTTTTGCAGACTGATCTGAGAGCCAGTTGGATTTCTCTGACCTCTGCAGACAACACTGGAGTCCCGAGCATTGGCCTTATGGAAAATGGACTTAGCCTGGAGTATTTATATGTCTCTCTGTCTTAGATCATCACTCCAATTCTTCAAGGAGCTGTTGCTTTAGTTTCAGTTTACTGCCTGTTTCTATTGTCTGATAGGTTTTCCCTTAGCTGGTTTATGGGTGTGTATGTGGGCAGTGCAATCAGTGTGTGTGTGTGTGTGTGTGTGTGTGTGTGTGTGTGTGTGTGCTCTTCCTTAATTATTATCTATCTTATTTTTTGAGACAGGGAGTAAACATTGAACCTGGAGCTCATCAATTTGTCCAGACTAGCTTTCTAGCAACCTTCAGGGATCCTCTGGTCTTTCCCTCTCTGGTGCTGTGTCTGCCCAGCTTTTTTATGTGGGTTCTGGTGGTCACACTCAGGTTCTTATGCTCATACGGCAAGCACTTAGCTGCTGGAATAATCACCCCTTCCCTATCCCCCAGCTCTTTCTCGATGAATCCAAAGATTTCAGAACACTCAACACAAGAATGAGATGGCATACAGTGCCAGAACTGAGTCCATCATGCAGTCTGCTCTGCGCAGAAGGAAAAGAAAAAAAAAAAAAGGGAACAGGAAGAGAAAAGGCAGACACATGCAGGCAAAAGGGAGTTAGGCAGGTTATTACTGTGTGACTGTTTGGAACAAGGTAGGAATCATTTGTGAGGCTCAGGCACAGCAGCCTGGAACAGGGACTGAGAGGACTTCTGCAGCCAGCTGTGGGCTAGCAGGGTCCTCTTTGAGATGCATCCCTTTGTGTTCCTAGATCGATTAGTCTTCTGACTTGTCTCATTCTTTCCTCACAACATCTGTTTATAGGCCCTCGGGCAGAGCAATTGCTCTGCTAACATGTGCCCTTGACAGGGACACTTTGTGACAGACATACTCCCTTGCAACAGCTCCTGGAAACTGGTATGCCTGCCGGGCTTCCATGTGTTCAGAGACTCGACGTTTTCTTTTCTTTCTTATTTTTACATTTTTTTTTTTGGCATGGTGCACATGTGTGCATGAATGCATGTTTTGAATACAGAATCTCTCAGTTAAATGCAGAGATTACTGACATGGCTAGTCTGTTAGTTTGCTCTGAGGATCTCTGGTAGACAGGGCTCTGGACTCTACTCCTTATGCCTACATGGCAGAAATTTAACCAAGGAGCCATCTCTCCAGCCTGCACACACACCACCCACCCTCACACACACACACACACACACACACACACACACACACACACACACACACACACACACTGTGGGATGGTCTGTATGTCAAATTGCTCTGATTGGTCAATAAATAAAACACTGATTGGCCAGTGGACAGGCAGGAAGTATAGGAGGGACTAACAGAGAGGATAATTGAGAGAACAGGAAGAGAGGGAGTCACTGCCAGCTGCCGCCATGACAAGCAGCATGTGAAGATGCCGGTAAGCCACGAGCCATGTGGCAAGGTATAGATTTATAGAAATGGATTAATTTAAGATATAAGAACAGTTAGCAAGAAGCCTGCCATGGCCATACAGTTTGTAAGCAATGTAAATCTCTGTGTTTACTTGGTAGAGTCTGAGCGGCTGTGGGACTGGCGGGTGACAGATATTTGTCCTGACTGTGGGTCAGGCAGGAAAACTCTAGCTACACACACACACACACACACACATACACACACACCCCTTAGTGTAGAGGACTAAGGAATGAGAAGGTAGATGATTCTAGGCAAATTTCCCAAGGACTCTGAACTGTCTTTCACTTTCAGTTAATTGCTAGGGGCTTGACTTTGCTCCAGCTTGTAAAATTCTGAGTCACCACTGGCCCACTGGATCACTGCAGACGAGACCTTTCCCTTAGCTCTATTTTGGCATCAGTGAAGTGGAAAATTCCAGGTCACTTCCCTGTGAATCCTTCATGGGGTGTTAAAGTTTGGAAATGTCCTCCAAATGCATGGATGCTGATGGTTGGTTGGGTCCCCAGCCTGTAGCACTGTCAGGAGTTTGTGGAACCTTAGGAAAGAAAGGTGGGGCCTAGTGGGAGAAAGTTGGGTCATTGGGGGCATGCTCTTGAAGAGGACACTGGGACTCTGGCATCTTTCCTTTTTCTACTTCCTGACCACCATGAAGTGAGCAGCATTGCTCTGCCACATGCTCCTTGCCATGACAATCTGCCTCATTTGAGGCCCCAAAGCAGAAGATACCACTGTAACCACGGACTACACTATTTCCTTATCTGTCTATCATCTATCTATCTATCTATCTATCTATCTATCTATCTATCTATCTATCTATCTATCCATCCATCCATCCATCTATCTATTCTGAGACAGGATTTCCCTGTATAACAGGTCTGGCTGTTCTGTAACTCACTCTGCTGACCAGGCTGGCCTCAAACTCACAGAGATCCGCCTGCGCCTGCCTCCTGAGCGCTAAGATTAAAGACGTGCACCACCACCACCTGGCCAAATCTTTCCTCTTTTAAGGTTGAGACTCTTGGGTCTTTTGGCTCAGCTATGGAAAGTGAGCATGCACACAGCCAGTGAAATTGTAGTCTAGAGGGTAAGCACTTTTGGGAAAAGAGTCTAGACTCAATGTTCTGTGACATTGTTATAGATTCAAAAGGCAGTTTCAGAGCATTTCCACTCTGGCAGTGTCTGTTACATGTGACGGAGCTGCAGGCTGGAAGCCTGTCTTCCTGCTCCCTTCCCAGTCTACTCTTCTCTCCTTCTCCTTGCCTTGGTTTAAGGCATCTTGTCAAGCCTGCAATCTTAGACCTTTAGGCTCCCGTGCGTACCACTCAGAAATGATTCTATGCAGATCTGGATGTCATTAATTTTGCTTTTCCTTAACAATGTGGTAAGATTGGCATTTTAGCAACCTAAGTCCTTTTTTTCTCCCCCCTAATAGATAATTATTGTTTTATTCACATAAAGCCTGTGTTATAGTTTAAATGCTGGGAGAATAATTTTTTTTTTCATTTGGAGTTTGAGGCAATTAGAGCCACAAATTAATTTCTCACATTAAGAAGAACGTTTTGTCTTCCGATCTGCACCTGCTCAGCCCCATTTCCAGTCATTTGGAGGCTGCTGTCCTAAACAGGAAGAGGAAATACACATGCAGGGACAGAGGGAATCACTAATGGCTAATCAATAACCATGCAGTGTTTCAGAGCTCTGAAGAGATGTGGTGGTGGGGTTGTGAAAAACCGGGGGAACAATTAGCTGTGGTTTCACTTGTGTGTATGGGGTTACCGGAAAGATCCAAAACTTATCATCAGCCATCAGTGCACATGTCTCAGTCACTTCAAACTGGAGAGTGAATTTGCTGTGCTCATCTCCACTCTGCCCTTCTCCAAAAACATTCCTTTCTCTGTTTAGGTGTCAACCTCTGTGTTATCATCAAAACTAGAGGCTTTCATGCTAATTTGCTCCCTCATTCTCTGGGAATGAGGGACAAGGGTGAGCAGCTTACCCAGCATCCATTCCTCCCTTCTCTGTTGCTCTTGACACTACCAGATTTAGCTCGAGGATGCCATTTTGAGATTGAGGCAAAACATACTCTACCCATTGCCTAAGTGGTGCGTCCTGACTAGTTAAGGAGTACGAAGGTAACTCTGTCTTCTTTGCCACAGAGATTGGCTGAGGGGCCTCGTCAGTGTGTGGCCTTCTCTTATCTCTGTGGTTGCTTCAGGATGGTTGAAACAGTCTGACGACCTGGGAAAGAAAACTTCTTGCTTGTGTTGAACAAGGTGGGACATGGGGCGGGGGATCTGGACACTTTGAGTCCATTTTATTCCGTTGCTGGATCTCCAGTTACAAGGAGGAATCAGTTTTCTTTTGTTTTTGCTGTTTTGTGTGGAATGTTCTGGCAATCAAGTCTCCTTAGTTAACACACCCTTCCAGCCACTCACTGCATCCTACCATATATCTTAAATAAAATTCCTTGATTTCCTGGGTTGTACTAGGTAGTTCAGTACCTTAGTTATTGGACTCAGATGTGTACGAGGGTGTGGGATATATGCATGTGTATGTGTTTGTGAATGTGGGATATATGCATGTGTATGTGTTTGTGAGTGTGGGATATATTCATGTGTATGTGTTTGTGAGTGTGGAGTTGAGAGGTCAACACGGGTTGTGTTTCTCAATCATCCCCCCCCCCCCCCCGGTTTTTTTTTTTTTCTGAGACAGAGTTTCTCTGTGTAGCCCTAGCTGTCCTGGAACTTGGTCTGTAGACCAGGTTGGTCTCAAACTCACAGAGATCCACCTGCCTCTGCCTCCTAAGTGCTGGGATTAAAGCATGTGCCATTCCCTACTTTTTTGAGATAGGGTATCTTACTGAACCTGGAGCCCATCAATTGGCTAGACTGCCAGTGTGCTCCAAGGATCTGTCTGTTTCTACCTTCCCAGAACTGGGATTACAAGCATGTTGCCACACCGAGTATTTTATTGTGTATCCTGGAGATCTGAACTCAGGGCTTGTGGTTGCCTGGCAAGTTCTTTACCAACTGAGCCATCTCCCCAGTTTAATTTAACTTTTAAGTGGTACTTTTAACTTTGAGAAATTTTCCAGGGATGCAGAAGCTGCTAATCCAAAGATGAGAAAGATGACCGGTACTCACAGAGCTATGAGATATGGAGTGTGTGATAGCCCACAGAAGGGTCTTATGTGAATAAGGCCCTTGCAGGATCTGCTTCACTCTAGTTTTCAAGCCTTGTATTCTGTAACCCTTCTCACACACCCCACATGGCAGCCATGTCATGCTTCTTGCACTTTGTCAAGTTCTATATACTCTATGGCCTGGTATGTTCTTTTTTTTTAAAAAAAATAATTTATTTTTATTTTATGTGCATTAGTGTTTCCCCTGCATGTATGTCTATGTGAGGGTGTTGGGTACCCTAGGACTGGAGTTACAGAATGTTGTGCACTGCCATGTGGGTGCTGGGAATTGAACCCAGGTCCTCTGGAAGAGCAGCCATTGCTCTTAACTGCTGAGCCATCTCTACAGCTCCATCTTGGTATGTTCTTAATGCCTGTATATATTCTAATTCTTTTGTTTGAGAAAAAAAAACTCCCGTGATTCCTTCTGGAAAGACTCACTCACCTGTAGTCTCATTGGAATCTCAGGATGTGTTGGTCTGCCAAACCGGGACCAATGAGGTAATACAGAGGCTTGAGCTCTTGAATAAGGTGTGTGCTGCTGACACAGGCAGGTATAAAGAGGGCTCAGTAGACATCACAGATGAAGATTTGTCAGGGTCAGGTCCCGGAAGTCCAGCAGAGACCTGAGAAGTCATCCAATAAGGGCCAAGTAAGTGGTACCAAGAGTGGAACAGAGAGCAGATTCTAAAACTCCGGTCTACGGATGTGCATAGCCTTGGGCTCACCATTGGTTGTTTTTGTTTTTTTGAGAAAGGTTTCTCTGCGTAGCCCTGGCTGTCCTGGAACTCGCCCTTTAGACCAGGCTGGCCTCGAACTCATGGAGATCTGCCTGCCTCTGCCTCCTGAGGGCTAGGATTAATGGTGTGCACCACCGCCGCCCACCAGTGGGCTCACCATTGTTAATGGTGACCAGATGGAAGCTAGGAATTAAAAACAGAACTGTATCCTTGATTGGGGTCACAGAGGGACACTAAAATTCAGGCCAACCTAGCTCAGGGAATTCATCTAACCTGGGAGAGACAGGGCATCTAGGTAAACAATCAGAATTATGTAGGAGAAGAGTTCTCAGACATTTTTTTTTTCAAAAGGAGATTGTGAGGCATTGACCTTGACTTTAGCCCTGACTTTTATGAGTCTGAGGACATGAGAATATAGGGATGGACAGGTAGGACTCTGTGGGATTTGAAGAAAGGCTATAAGTAATGCTGACGTTCGCTGTGCTGGGTCTTTGTGCCCAGCATTGCACAGACTCCTGGATCTGCTTCTTCCCTCACATCTTCTTTGTCTTCTTTCAATGTGTTCATATTCTGCCTTTGCTCGTGTTGTTCCAGAATGTTCTTTGCACCTTGCCTTCTTGTCATGCCCCAGCTTGTCCTGGTCATCTCTAGCATTGATTAGAACATTGTACTCTTAATTCTGTCTCCAGTGTTTCTCTCCTCCCTCCACCCTGGTTGAAGTTCCACATTCCCTTTGTACCGTGGGCACCTGGTGCTCTGCTGTGGGATTCACACTCCACTGTGTTGTCATGTGTCCACCTTTCTGTCTCACGAGAGGGTGAACTCTTGGAAGCCCAGTGCTCTGGTCTTCCCAGCTTTGAAGTTAGCTGTGCTTTGCACATTGGCTAGGTTGATATTTCAATACAGTGTCGATGAGCAGATCTGGATTCAGGGTACCACTGGGGATATAGGAGACTAGAATCCATGATGCTTGATGAAGATGTCAAACGTTATCACCGCTATTTAGTACAACCGAACATCTCAAAAGTCTTCAAGTTTTACTGGCCTTTTCATATCTGTCTTGCTCCCCCCACTAGACATAATCAATGGCGTCTTCCTTGGAACTGTCTTGGTGTGCTCCGTTAGGCTTTTTTTTTTTAAGGGTGGCTTTATGCAAATCACCAGCTCTGTCTCAAGTAATTGTCTCCCTCACTAGACAGGAGAGTCTTTTAGGGGTGGGACAGACAGCATCCTCTGGGTTCTTGGAATCCCTGTCAGCACTTTCTTTCTTTTTCCTTCTCCCTTTTCTCTCCTTCTGTTTCTTCCTCTCCCTCTGGTGGTTTGAAGATAGTCCCCATAGCCTTGGCCATTTGAATACCTGGTCCTAAGTTGGGAATGCTGTTTGGGAAGGCTTAGGAAGCATGACCTTGTTGGAGGAGTATGTCACTGGAGGTGGAGCTTTCAGAGTTTAAATACTCACACTGTTTCTAGTTTGTTCTTTCTACTTCATGCTTCAAGATGTGAGGTTCTCAGCTTCCTGCTCTCTTCATTGTGGGGGTATTGTGTTCCCCAAAATATTGTGTATGCTAATAAACTTATCTGGGGTCAGAGAACAGGACAGCCACAATATTAAACATAGAGGTTAGGCAGTGGTAGCACACGCCTTTAATCCTAGCATTCCAGAGA
>CABHPR010133001.1:998-35997 GCA_902168415.1 Peromyscus melanophrys
TGTGTGTGTGTGTGTGTGTGTGTGTGTGTGTGTGTGTGTGTGTGTGTCCTTGCCTGTGCATGTGGGTGCATGTGTCTGAGGAAGTCAGAGGTCCATACTCATGTTGAATTCCTAATAGTATGAGATGCCATCCCTGTGATCCTAGAGTTAAGCCCTGATGGGTGTGATTTGAACTGACTGCAGTTTCTCTTATAAACAATACTGACTACACTTGTACACACATTTCACATTTTTGCTCAAGTATTCTCATCAAGTGAATTTCCAGAAGTGGAATTTCTAAGGCATATATACATCCTTAAGCCCCATCACCAAATGGTCAACAGAATACATTAGATCAATTTCTATTACTATCACAAATTTATAAGAATGTATTTTCCTTATTTTCCTATCAATATGGACCATTTTCAACATTTGTGTATTTCATAGAAGAAAATATGTATCATTTTTCAACTTATGGTTCTTTGAATATTCATAACCCTTAATAACTCTTCATGTAACTTGGTCACTCTCATTGTTACATTGCCGTGTTGACGTTTTTTACTTATGGGAGCTCTTTATGTACTAGAGATACAATCTTCTCACAGCATGTGGCAAATACCTTTGCCCAGTTCGTCTATGTCTTGCCTTTGTTTACGGAGTGTGTGTGTTTCTACTACGATATTGTTCCTAAGTGTTTTCCTTTATGATTCAGGCTTTGGTTGCATTTGCTTTTGGTATTTTGGATAATTTATAAAATCTCAGCTGGGTTTCTCATTTGTCAACAACAAAATGTCACTGGAAATCAGGACTTCTGAAAACATATTTTAAACTGTTACACAATCATAGACCTTTTCACAACTAGAAAAAAATGAATGATGATTTAAATTAACTTTATCAATTTTGCTGAAAAGAAAATGATCAATTTTTTTTAAATCCTATCCATGTCGATGAGCAGGTGACATTTTTGCTATTCTGTATTTACAACCTGCAATAACATAATCACAATAGTTACACCCAATTTGTCAAGAAAATGATTTCACAAGCTACTGGAGAACGTGGTATAAGCATCACTGCTTCGGGCTATAAGAAGGGATCTGGCTGGAGTCTGGAGGACAATGTTTCGATGATGACCACATGGAGGGTAAAACAACTAAAAATCTTTTGCTTCCATTGGCAGGGAAGGCATTCTAGAAGTTTCCCTTTTCGTTCCTGGAGATGCTACTTAGGAGCCTCCACATTTGTAAAAGTATAATGAGAACAGCACAGCCTCCGAGATGAACTCCACACAGCCACACCATTCACGGACGTGGAGCTGCCCAGTGAGCCAGTATTTGAGCCCTGGAGCTTTCCATTCCTCTTATTATTCATCTAGACCCCTGGTCAGAAAGGTAGATTCTGCACTATGCAAATAGCCCCTGATTTCACAATGCCTGTTCAGCTCCCTCCATACAAAGCCACAAAGAGTTTTCAAGAGGTCATAAAATGGTGAACTAATAAACCAGCGGCAACTTTAAAGTTTTGTTTTCAGTCAGTAAAACTAACAGCAAGAAATAATGAAATAATATGAGCAGTATGAGTCAAAAGATCTGTTCTAACCAAAAAAAAAGCGGGGGGAGTGGTTCTCAGCTTTGTAAGAAAAACAATATATATGTGTGTATATATATATATATTCTTGTTATTTGTATCCTACTATTAAGTGCTGTTTAAAAACAAAACTGTCGCCGGGCGGTGGTGGCGCACGCCTTTAATCCCAGCACTCGGGAGGCAGAGCCAGGTGGATCTCTGTGAGTTCGAGGCCAGCCTGGTCTCCAAAGCGAGTTCCAGGAAAGGTGCAAAGCTACACAGAGAAACCCTGTCTCGAAAAAACAAAACAAAAAAACAAACAAAAAAAAAACTGTCAGATTATTCCAGGCAGAGTTACAGTCACCTCATTCATGACTGTAACTCGGAGCAGCTTCGGTACTGGTCAGAAGTGACCTGGGCTCAGGTATATGGGTATCCACAGAAAGCAAACACAGAGTCAAGGATATAAAGAACTTGCCGTAGGAAGGGTGGAGAGAGTCACAGGGCCGGGGGAGGGGGATAATTCGAAGATTACAACAGAAAATACGATGAAGAAGTAAAATCGCATCAGAGAAAAAGAGAATGAGTATCACTATGACAGGAGACAGCCCGGTCGAGCGAATGGGGGTTGAGTCAGGCTTTAATGAAACAGCGCTGTGGGGCTTTAATGAAACAGCGCTGTTGAGCAATGTCTCCACAAACAGGGTGGAGCTGAGCTGTCCCATGTGTGGACAGAGAGCTAGCAGAGTTGACTGCCTTGGGGAGTCACTGAACAGGAGAGACAACGCTGAACCACAAGAGGAAAGAAAATGTGAAATGGATGCAAAGGAAAGCTCCCTGAGCTGTTCCCACCCCGTGTCTCAGTTTCTCTAAGTCAAATGTGGGGAGGTTGGTTTTTCAATAGGAAAGTTGCTTATAGAGCTGAGGATAAGGGGTTAAAGCCACGTGATTCCATATTGTCAGCCTCACCCTCATCAACACTCATTATCCTGTACAGGGTCAGCAAAGGAATGTGATTTTAGAAGGAATGGGGGAAGGGTTTGGTAGAGAAAGGGAGGGGAGAATTTGGAGGGAAGGGGGCAGAGAGAAAGGACCAAAACGAAATATGTATGAAAACTCCATATGGAAACCTATTGCTTTGTAAACTAATTTTTTTAACTTTCTTTTTATTTATTCTTTGTGTCTTTCACATCATGCCTCCTGATCCCACCCATGCCTAATTTAAAAAAAAAAATTTAAGAGAATAAAGTGGGAGAGGAAGAAAGGGAACATCGTCATGGAAGCTGCAGTGTAATGTTGTGGAATATTAGTTTAAGATGTGTTACATTCATTTATGCTGTGGAATATTTGTTTAATGATACAAAGATGTGTTGCATTCTTTTATGTTGCATTTGCTTAACTCTGTAAAGCTGTGTTACTGTGCCTGTCTAAAACACCTGATGGTCTAATAAAGAGCTGAATGGCCAATAGTGAGTTAGGAGAGAGGATGGGTGGGGCTGCCAGGCAGAGAGCATAGATAGGAGAAGAAGAGGGGGAGTGAGAAAGGAGGAGAGGAGATGCCAGGTGCCAGCCACCCAGCCACACAACCAGCCACGGAGGAAGAAGGGAGGAGAGGTGTACGGAATAGAGAGAGGTAAAAGCTCAGAGGCAAAAGGTAGACAGGATAATTTAAGTTATATTTAAAAAAAAAAAGCTGGCTAGAAATAAGCCAAGCTAAGGCTGGGCATTTATAAGTAAGAATAAGTCTCCATGTATTTATTTGGGAGCTGGGTGGCGGTCCCCCAAAGACTGAAAAAAACAACTACGGTGCAATAAAGTGAGTCACACAGTAGGCCCTTTTATCCATACATTTTTACATGCAGGCCTTCATTGCAAAGATTCACTGGTCTGGGTGGAGGAGGCCCCTGGACCCTCACTGGGACTCCCCCTGGACATCCCGCTGCTGCCCTGTGTCATGGAGATCCTGCAGCCTTGGGGCCACAGGACCAAGTCCCACCTCTGTGCTCCAGCAGATCACAGATGGGGTAGATGTTGGGGTGGGCCAACGTACAACCCTGGTTCTGGGCCTGGGTAATTGCAGGGTTGGTCAGCCCGCCAGCTCTCCCCTGTCTTCACACCAGGGTGAGCTCTCCAGCATTGCCTTAGCTAGTTCATCCCTTCCGGTGATGAGCAAGGGACAGGGCCAGTTCTCCTGCTTTCACATCCTCAGGGTCAGCTCTCCCACACCTACACCTTCAGGGCCAGCTCTACTGTGTTGCCCAGGGGAGGTGCAGGGTCCACTCTTCCAAGTGCTGAAGTTGATGAGGGGAAGGGACAGCTCTCCCGCTCTTATGACCTCAGGGCCAGCTCTTCCACCTGCCTCAGGCCTTGATGAGTGTGGGGAGGTGGAGCATCTCTCCCTGGCCCATGCTGATGCGTGACAGATGAGTGGTGGAGACAGCTCTCCCATGCTCACAGCATCAGGACTGGCTCGCCCACACCCCCACAAACAGGGTCTGTTCTACTGTGCTGCCCGGGCGAGGTACATGGTCCACTTTCCTGAGTGCTGCAGCTAGTAAAGGGGAGTGTCAGCTCCCTTGCCCACCACAGGGGGCCTAATGTTTTAAATAATTTAATTTAAAAACAGAAGAAGAGCCGGGCGGTGGTGGTACACGCCTTTAATCCCAGCACTCGGGAGGCAGAGCCAGGCGGATCTTTGTGAGTTCGAGGCCAGCCTGGGCTACCAAGTGAGTTCCAGGAAAGGTGCAAAGCTACACAGAGAAACCCTGTCTCGAAAAAACAAAACAAAACAAAAAAAAAAAAAAAAAAAGAAACAGAAGAAGAAGAACAAATGATGATTGTATAAACTAATGCACAATGAATCGTGATAAAAATTATTTGCAGGAGCTTATTATATACCCACATGAACATGACCTACTACAGGGCCTAGAAACAGGGAGAGAAATGGTGTAAGCATGGAAAACCAGTACTGAATTAAAACAAAAAAAAAATCATCTATAAAAACAATAAGGACCTATATTTAGGAGGCAGAAATACAAAGAAGAACTTGGAAAGAATTGCAGCAGGTCTTTAAGTGATTTTAACTTATTGCAATCTCCATCTAAGAGCCAGGCCAAGTTTAAGTGGTCTGATTAAATGTTACAGTCATTCATTCACTTGGAAAACAGCTATTGCTCCCCAACCACCTTTCTGGCCCCAGGGACCAAGGTAAATTTTACATTTATTTCCCCTAAATTTCTGACTGATCACATAGAGCCCTGAACCCTGACAGCCCAGCTCACACAACCAGCTACTATCATAATTACCATCCTTGCTTACCAAAATAGCCTGGCATTTAGGATGAGAACGTAGATTTTAAGGCTGAGCAGCATCAAAATGGTCCACCTGTGTACCTGCTGGAAACATTAAACAAGCAGTTAAGCCCTCATCTCCAGTGACTCCACATGGTTTGTCCAGGGGCACCAGTGCTCCCCACAGGCTGTTTCAAGAAACCTGAATTCGGTGAAGACAGTGAAAATTTATACATGCATACACACAAACATACAGTATGAGTATGTGTATGTGTGTATCCTGAGTCAAAAGTTCTCTAAATCCAAATGTGAACATACAGTTTAATTTTATGACATTTTAATTCTGGCCTCCAGACTACCAATCACTTGGGACCCTAAAACTCTACGTCTTGATTAGCTTTCCCTCATATGCTGGCTAGTTTTATTCAACTTGACCCAAGCTAGAGACATTTGGGCGGAGAAAACCTCAGCTGAGAAAATGCTCCCACCAGACTGGCCTATGGGCTGGCCCTCAGTGCATTTTCTTGACTGATAGTAGGGAGAGAGGGGCCAGTCCATTGTGAGTGGATACGCCCCTGGGCTGGTGGCCCTGCGCATTAGAAGAGACCAGACAGAGATGCCATGAAGAGCAAGCCACTAAGCAATGTTCTTCCATGGCTTTTGCTACAGTTCCTGCCTCCAGGTTCCTGCTTTCTTTCAAGGATGGACGATTACCTAAAATAAAGCCTCCCCTCCCCAAGCTGTTTATGGCCATAGTGTTTGGTCACAGCACTACAAATCCTGTCTAAAACACACAACACAGTGCAGCAAATCTGTCCTCAGGAAAAACAGGGCCCATGCTCCCTTCTTCCTCCCTTCCTTCTGGAGTGCCTGTGGTGCATCAAACACGGCCCTGGGTTAGTCACCACCTCAAAATGAACCAGACAATCTATACTTGCACTGGAAAATTGAGGAGTACTTCTTATTAGAACCATCTATTTTACAAGCCTTCCTAAGTGGGGCCCCACCTTTCTTGGGATTACCTTCCAGTGTTCTCATCCCCGTGCCTCCCAAACGTCCAAGTCAGAGCAACAGTGCTGCATGTTAACGGGGTTCCTGCAGCTTCCGCCTCTCCTAGCTTTCATCTTTCAACGCCTGTATTAGTTCCTTTTCTCGGTGTCCTGATGGATACAACCTAAGGGAGGAAGGATTTCTCTGGGTGCTCGGTTCCAGAAGTTAGTCTGCTGCGGCAGGACAGGCGTGGTGGAGCATCTCTACGGTGACTGGGGTGTGCCAAGCCAGTTCCTCACAGCCGAGAAGATGAGGAAGCACAGATACAGCTGGACATCAGGACAGGGAAGACCCTTCAAAGGCCGTCCTCGAAGGACAGATTTCCATCAGCCATGTCTCTGGTCCACCATCTCCCCCAAAAGTTCCTCCTGCTGGGGACCACATGTTCATACACACAAGCCTGCAGGGAGCATTTCACATTCAAATCATTTGTTGTTATAGACCACTCGTTTGCAATGCTGCTCACCACTTGAAATATTCTAACATGGGTTTAAATTCTGACTGTGTTTTTCTGGCTTTTGGGGCGTCGGTGTTTTCCCTGAGTAAATGAAAATAAGAATACCTACAGGCCAAGGACACCCAAAATATTAAATGAATTAGTATGCATGAAAGCACCCAATAGAAGTATGTGGATGGCTTTCCTCAACAATCCTGGGAATAAAAGACTCCTCCTAAATCCTCGGGGCCTGATGGCATCTGCACTCCCTCCCTACCTCCCATCAGAGGCTGCAGCGGCCTTCTTTCCCACTTCCTCATACCTGGGACAATGTCTGACTGGGGAAAGTGGTGGCTGGCCGCCACACCACGTAATCGGTTGGATTAGTAGCTGAGCTTAAATATTCTACTGAATTTACAGATTCATCAGGCATTCAGATTGTACCTCCACACTTAAAGGAGAGTACAAGTCTGGGTTTCTGCAGAATGATCTGCATCTTTTGTATTGTTTAGGGGCAAATGCAGAACCCCCAAAGATTTATGTTTAAATAGTGTTCTCTTAACTCCACATTGCTCTCCATGCTCAGTGGTTATGAAGCAGTTGTTAAAGCCAAACCAAGAGAAAGTATTTTTGCAACGAAACCACATCATTGGAATACAAAGAGAAACAGGAAGTTAAAGGGTTAATGAGGAGTCAGCTCAGTTTCACCGCTGTTCCCTTCAGCCAGTTTTCATTCCCAGTGTCTCTACAACCTCACAAGGATGAAAACCGCAAGCCTGCACCTTCCAAGAAATAAGCCAGGGTGAAGGACTCACTTTTCTAGGCCATTCCCACTATAAAACTTGGTCTTGGTTCTCAAGCTAAAGCAACTGGAGGAAGCTTCAGGTCCTTCTAGAGAATCATGATGCTGGCCAGCAGCCCCTTGCTTCTTCTGCAGGACTGATTTTGTTCTGATACATCAAGGACCTTCCTCGGCTCAATAAAATTTCCCTTGCGTTCCAATCAGTCTTAACCAGCTTCACCTAGACTCGGCAGCATACAAGCAGAAACTACCAGGAACTCCACCCGCTGGTACACAGGGCAGCAGCCGAATGTCTGGGGTCCCATCCTGACACCCATGTCCCCTAGAGTGGTTCTCCACTGGTTCCAGAAACCCAGAGACTGTTCACAAGAGGGTAATCTGCCTACATGGATGAAGTCTCTTGCCCCTCACCTGATGAATGGACATAGCTACTCCCCAAGAAGTTGAAAAGCAACCAAAACACACATTCTCAGACACACTCACTCACAATGGGAATTGCTCCACATGGGAAAACAAGGCTTTCCCAGTGAGAACTCAGAGAGACTATGAGGGTCACAGGTACTAGGAGACAGGCGCTGATTGGACAGAGTCTCAAGACACACTTGGATGCAATTCTTCTTCTTCTTTTTTTTTTTTTTCAGGAAAATCCTCCAGAATGGAGAGCCAATATCTCCTTGCCCCATTCTAGTAAATTCTGTCCATAACACATTACACTTCCCTGGAGACATTTAGAGAGTACCATTCATTTAATTGCCTGGAAAACCCAAGCCAGAGTAGCTAGAGCTTGGACCTCTATTTGTTGGCTGTCTACAGATTTACAATGTAGCAGCATGTGGATCTTCAGAGCCAACGTGTTAGAAATCTAAGGTGCTTATTCGACCCGCAGAAATACAATGGGCAAGAGCAGGAAATGCTTCAGAGTCCCCAGAAGGCATCAACCCCAATTACATTACTACACATGTGTGCAGCCCTTAAGCTGCTCATTAACATTTGGAAAATTCTTCTGGTAAATGTCTTCATATCCAATTTAGGCTTCTTTCTCCTTCTCCCTACCACCCTGGTTTCACAGACAGGCCACGATAATGAGCTATATAAACGTAACTCCTTAAATGAAGAATGTCATCACTTCAGAGTACAAGAGAGCTGTGCTTGTTGCGTGTACGTCTACAAACCACACTTGCTGTCTGTTAGAGTTTGTAGCAACTTTTAAATCTGTCATCACGGCATGAATTTCATACTAAGCCCCTTTCCTGGTGCTCGAGCCAGGAAGTAAGAGGGGAACAGGCTGTGTCATTTATGGGCAGACTGGTATCGGGTCAAGTGTGACATCATGCTCTGCTGGGCCATAATGAGGTGAGAAGGCAAGCTTGCAACAACGTGGCACTTTGTTTTGTGGGGGGCTGTATTTCAGCTTATGAT
The DNA here is from genome assembly GCA_902168415.1 of Peromyscus melanophrys. Classification (NCBI taxonomy): domain Eukaryota; kingdom Metazoa; phylum Chordata; class Mammalia; order Rodentia; family Cricetidae; genus Peromyscus; species Peromyscus melanophrys. Next base: position 9,538 of record CABHPR010133001.1, read on the forward strand.
AAAACCGAGGCTAAGGATATGGACTACAGCTTTTTCCCAGCCTCAAGCAAAGGAAGAGTGAAGGGGTGAAAAGAGGAAAGCCATTGAAGAATTTGGCAAAATAATAATAATAATAATAATAATAATAATAATAATAATAATAATATAAAAATATATAAAAAGCCAAAGGGCCAGGATAGGCTCTAAGCAGGGTAGTTCCCTGGCATCTGTATGGGTCACATGTACTCACTAGTGTAGTAACACCTCGAACAACTGGCTTGAGTTTTGTCTCCTCGTTCTGTTAGTACTCAAGCAGACAGAGGAAACTAAACTCGGAATGAGTGTGTGTACATATATCTACTTCTTTAAAAAGCAAGATCCTGTTTTCAATATCGTAGAAGTTCTTCACTTGACCAAATGTTTCCATCCAAAACAGTAAGAATAAACCTCACATGTCACACCTCCTTGGTCTCTCGTTGTGTATCTGTGTAGTTCCCTACTCAACATTTGAATTTGTGACTAACCCACAGAGTAAGATATAAATGTATATGGCAAATGTGACCAGGCAAAAGAAGTTTAATATCCAATTATTTTTCTAAAAGTGGAAGAATGTGTTTCTATCCACAGATTAGTGCTGCTCTCAGTCTTGACAGAGGAGTTTCCCTTTGCAGTGGGTGACAGGGAAGGCAGACGCTCACGACTGGTCCCGGTTCTGAAAATAAGCCATTGCTGAGTTCTCAGCTTTCAACAAGACCAACACCGTGTCAGCCCTGCCAGGCTCAGGAACAGATTGCAAAGAGAGGAGAGGAAGAGTGCAAGAGCCAGAGTGGAGGGTGTTCTACGAAACACCATCTTCTGCACTGGATGGGACAATTGCGCTTATGAAGTCACAGTAGCCATGGTTACCGGCTCAAGATCGGACTTGTCAACCCTGCATCATGAATAGGGAAGAGGTTCATGATGCCTCATCCCACTGAGATGCTGTTGACAGTTAATGGCTTCCGTGGGGGAGGGGATCATTTTCTTCAGTGGTGAAGCAACTGTTGAGTTATCCTCAACCCATGCTCATGCAAGCATAAGCCTGCCCAGTAAACCTGAATAAAACAATAGAGCTCCCATGCAAGCCAAATAGCAGTTCCAGATTTCCAAACTATGTAAAGGTAATGAAGCAATTTCTTATGAAATATATACCCTTCCGGCCTAAAGTAAAATAAAAATTTGTTTATAATGATAAATAATCCCTACCTGTTCATGGATTTATTACACTTAGAGTGGACCTTGTGTTCAAGAGGTGGTCCCTGATAAACAACTAACAGCGTGACAAGACAGAGTTGATTCAGAACAGGTAGCAACAGCAACTCAGAAGAAACCGTTAAGTTTACTGAAAACTACTCTTTCTATTGCTGAGAGAGTGCCTCCCTCAAAGCTGCTCTTTTTCCTGTCTATAAACATCACAAAGGGCTTGAACCACTCCTGAAGGAGCCCAGCCTTCACATACATGAGGAAGACAGAGCTTCACACCACCAAGTCCCATTGGTCCTCTGGAGGAGTTCATTTTTCAAATTGCTTTAAATAGTTCTACTTCATTTAAGTGAGAAATTTATTCTAAGTGAAAATATAGCATTATAAAGCTAAAAAATCAACAATTATTCTTTTGTTTTAATTTTCTCAGCTGTAATCAGACACACCCCAGAAGAAGAGAGCTGAAGCCTTATCAATTCTTCTTGCCTTTTCTGAAATATTGGTTTCTTCCCACAAGCCCAATAACAGCCCAATATTAATTGGACTCATGCTTTTTTTTTTTTCTAATTATGGGCCTGTTAGAAGCCCTGCCTATCTCCATGGTGACCATATAGCTCTTCATGTAAATTAACCCCTGCTTAGCTGCCTGCCACATCTCGTACATGCTATTTGACCTGCCTAGATGCTTAGCTATGACCACAAAGTAAGCCATTTTTCTCTCTTCACCACCAGGACAATTAAACCACTTAATTCTTTATGTAACTGGAATAATAAATAGCTAAGAGTATGATTCCATAGATTTGGGGGGTGGGCATTTTGATCTCGACTCTACCATATCCATTTGTGTTTCCTTTAATAAGGTATTTTACTCCTCTGAGCCTTAGTTTACAGTCCCAGGAAATGGGAATAATAACAAAATGTACAGAGAAACTGCTCTGAAGATCATAAATTGCACACAAAGCGCTTAACACAATAGTGGTGCATTGTGAATGCCTATAAAGCTCATTGGCTAATTGTTGGTAAAATAATCATTATATAAGAATTAGAAATAAACAAATATCATGTGTGATAAACGTGTCAAAATGGGTTGTTCTTCATAGGAATTCAAGGGCAGCCATTATCCAAAACAGGGTCCTTTTTCTGCTTAACTATATTTTAAGGCCACATATATTACCTGTAAGGGTAAAAACAGTGGCGGAAAAGAGAAAGCCCATGGAAACAAAATTCAAAGACAGCCAATCAGTCAGCAAAGCCCCCACCCTCTGCGTATACAATCAGCACCAGCTGTAGTCCAATTAAACTTAATCTAGTCACATGCTCATGTGCTCCTCAGAAATTAGAGGAAATCAATTCAAATGCTAATGAGAAAGTCCATAATTTATTATCTGCTGAGGAATGCATGTTACATTAATTTTAACTGTAAACAATTATTTTTATTGCAAGATTAATTACCCCATCTTATACAACTTCCTTTTTTCATATTCTTTTAAGGAATTAGTTTTCAGTTGCTGTTTTGGGGCTCTGTCACAGTCCTTTGGCTTGAGAAAAGTATAATTAATTTAAGGATGCTGCAAATGTTGTTTTCTAGTCTTCTGCCAAAAGAAAGTAGGATAAATGGCTGGGTCAAGCATGGAGAAAAATGGCCAAAGCTCTGGCCAGGATGAAAGACATTCAAACTTAAAGTGAAAGGGAGGGTAACCACAGCGGCCTAAAAGGTGGGCTTGTCTTGGTCACTTCTGAGCAGTGCATTCCAAAGGTTTCCACAAGCAAATCTGGCCTCAGGATTCCTGAACCTTCCACCGTCGATGAGAGCTGCATGGCTGTCGCTCTGAGCAACTGGAAAAGAAGAGGTTTGTGCTATCAGAATTCTGCTCCCTTGACAAAGGTGCTCTCACCCTGACTTGATTTCCAAGGCGAATGAAGGCTTAATATGGCAGCTTTGGGAAATCGTTCTTAAACCGATCTCTGAGCAGGGAGAACAGGACTCTAGGCAGCAGGGAGCGCACATCGGCTTGATTCTTTCTGACTGACCATCAGCTTGACTCTCCTGCTGGATAAAATTTAGAGGTTCATTTTCTTTATGGGCACAAGCAGACTAACCATTTTAAAGGTAAATATTTGTGAAATAGCAAATCCATTTGTTTACTTCATTGGGGGCTTTCTTAATTTAAACTTCCAGTGCAGGCAACTGCAAGTCATCGATTAAAATTAAATTAGTTTAAATTAAATCAATACGCCTAGTGGTTGATTTCAATGGGAATTTGGTTAGAAAATGGAGAAGAGAATTGAGCCCAGGGAAGATTCAACTGCTAATTACTTATAAAAGTTTAGCCTTAAAGGGTAATAAGCATTTGACCCAGGAGTGGAAACAGAGAAAGAGAGTTAGCTATGGCAAACCTGATCCACGACCTCAGTGAAAGGCTTAGCCATGACTTTTGGTCATGGGAATCGAATCCTAGTTGTCCGAATACATCCCAATCTGATATTTCTCATTACTAAGGCCTGAATGGCCATTTGAGAATGTAGACCAATCATCTGGGCTGAAGAAGAGAGGGTGAAAAAAGAACTTTCCCCAAAGCATACCACTCTGTATAGCCAAACGGAAAACAAAGGAGCCTTGCCCCCTACACAGACCTTTGTGATTTCTAGTGACTACACTGGCAAGTCCCTGCCAGGAGACCATGCGCTACTTATCAGAATTACATAGAGTAGCTACAAAAATCAGGAAGTGCTTGGGAGGGACAGGCTGTGGTGATAGAGGTCACACCTAGTTTTAATTTGATTGTCAGATGTCATAGAGTGGACTTGTAAGACTTAACTCCATTTCTACTCCAAACCCATAGGGAATCATAGCTGATTTATTTTAGCAAGGAGTTCCATGCTCTCGATTTCTATTCCAATTTCTCTGCTTAATAAAATAAGATGTCATGTGTCAAGTTACATTGTGGGAATTATTTCAACAACCCAAAGCTGTTCAACTCAGCTCCAAAACTTGCCACAAAGCCAAGATCTACCGCAATGCGTTAGGATTTGTCACCCCAGAAACCCTTCCTAGTTCCTAACCAACTGATGGGAGGCACACGAGTAGAACACCATGAAGGATTTCCAAGCTTTGCACCTCTTTGGTTTAATACACACTAGGCTTTACCATCCGTTGAATCGCCCAATAACTAAATTCAAGCTACTCTGGTTTGTTTTGGTTTTTTGCCAAATACCAAAATGAAACAAAACTTATCATGAGCTAAACTTATGGTCATTTCCATTTCTCAAGCTATAAACTTCAATGCCAGCCTCCACAAAACACACAGGCAAGGACCACCGTTAATTTCATCATTTCACATAATAGAAATTTGCATTCCATTAAAGCTCTCTGATATATGGCCATCAAGACATCCATGCACACAAGAAGCTACGCATGTGTAATAGGAGTGTGTCCTGCCCTGGATGTGTTTTCTATAGTGGGAACTGGCAACAACTTCATATGACCCCTTCTCTTCAGAGAGGTGAGTGGGAACATGCCCAACTCTGATCAATTGCACATGTACTTCATAGATCTCAAACCAATGAAGTAGAAAAGAAACTACTTTGGGCAGAGTCTATAGATCATAAATGTGATTAATGGACCCCATCTGTACGTGCTTATACATTCTATACATAAAGGCGGTGCTCCAGTGCACTACCCTAAATCTCTTGTGTCAGATACATGCCCTTCATGTCAGGTACATATAGAATGTTCTTCAGAGCACTCACTTCTGCCCAGTTAATATGTTCTGGAATAAACCCAGCTCAGGAGAAGCAGAGAGGTGCTGTGTGTAGCCACCTCCTGAGCTTCTCTTTATTAAGAAACAAGAAGTCCCAAACATCTCAACAGAAAAAGATCATCGTTCCCCGTTTCCCAAAGAGAAACTCACTCTTAAAGGAGATAGAGGTTTGGATCTGGTTCAAGGAAGCAACCTTAGATCTTCTACGGCTTTGAGAAGCACCCATCTCTCGGAAGACTGAGGCCATTCACATGTCTCATACAGCTGAACTTCTGCAAATACACACAGTCCATCACTTCCCCGCCTCGGTGCAAATTCTGTCAACTTCTCTGGCCTTGGAGGGACTTCTGGGCTTCCACCTCTGCTCCTGCCCCAGCTGCATCAAGATTTTAAAGCCACCCACACAGGATCGATGGACAGAATCAGAACCTCTAGGAACCTGAGCGAGAAAAGACAGGTTTCACTCAATTCTAAGTAAATTTGTCGTTGCCTGAACCGTGAACAAATACGACAAAGCAGAACACAGTTAGTGCACCTGGGACCTCCATGTTTTCACAGCATCATTTATTGGCAGGTATCTCATTTACACTCATCACTACCTCAAGTTTTTTATTGCTAGACTATTAACAAAGCATACACATGACTTGTAATTTTAGCATATCCTCCATAACCATTCCTAATATAATTGGCTTTCTTTGTATTCTAGATATTTTACTTTGTGCACTAAAAACAGTTTTTCTAAGAAAGTGTTTATTAGCGTCATCAGGCTTTCAAACAAGTCACATAAAATAGGCACACTGCATCAACACTCATAGTGGGGGGCGAGGGGAGGGGAGTGAGGAAGAAAAAAGAGGAGGGAGGAGAATATTAGATACAGTATCCCAACTTTAGCATGAGTCTGGAACTCAGTTCCAAAACATGGATTTTACCTGGTCCCACCAAATAGCAAGTTCTGGGACCCTAACCATTCGTTCTGTTTGTCCTGCTTCGATCTCTCCGGAAACACGGGTCATTTTCTAGTCCTTCTAGGACTGCACCCTCTCATCTGTTCCCTGCTTTATTCATGTTGTAAGTACTGAGTGGCTACATGACAGATACCATGTGATGTAGTGGGAGACATAACATAGGGCAAAAGACACAAGTTAGTGTTCCAATAGAGCTTTCACTCTTCCGGGATGGGTGAATGGCTAGATATATATAGGCAGACAGATAGACAAGTGATAGATGGGCAGACAGACAAATAGGTAGGCAAAGGGATGTGGCAAGTTATGTAGAATACTGTACTCGGTTGTCATGGAAAGGGACTGTTTTCACTTTCACAGAGTTTAACACACAGTTAAACTCTGATATTCGGATGATAGGAAGGGTGACCTTAACATTCAAGGAGGAGAAAATCAGAGTGTCTGTGTGATTAGGGACTATCAGGGCAGGTAGGACATAGGCCTGAGGGGAGAGTGATCAATACGGTCAGAATGAGAAGAGAAGGTTATTTTGTGAAGGGCTTCCTAGGTGTGTGAACCTTAAAGAAGTTCTGGGTAGTCATCCAAGAGTCTTAGGCAGGAAATTGTCATGATCTGCTTTACAATTTTAAAGATTGTTTTGGCTGATGTATATTGATGAATGGGGTGTAAAACTACCAGAGAGAGAAGGTTAGTGAATCAGGAGACAATGGCAGCCAGGAGTAAGGTGGTGGCCATGAGGATGAAGAGACGGTGATGAACTGGGATATTTATCAAACTGGGTCACAGCGAGAGACAGACTATATGGCAAAATCAATATAATCTGAGTTTTTAAAAAGGCAATTTGTAAATGTGATGGTTGATTGTAAAGAAACCTCAAAGGATTGCGCAATAGCCTGAGGCTGCTGCTCCTACACCCCAAGGGAGTGGGAAGCCATACCGTGGAAATAGTTGAGGCAGCTCCAAAAGAAGTGCTGTCCACCTGCAGGAGCATCTGACAGCCCTAGGCCATGCGAGCCTATCCCCACCCTCTTCCCATCCTTCAGTCACCAATAAGGACCCACCATTGGCCAAAGGGAACAGGCGTGCGCCACCACACCCAACACCATTTGTTCTAAGTCCCTCCCTCTCAAATATCCCCGTTCTGATGCCAACCTGCTCAAAGCCAATTACCTGGTTTTTAACGGTTTCTATCTGGAGTGGTTTAACAGCTCAGGAAGAGCAAACACATGGCTCCCCTCTGAGCTGATCTGTACTGTCGTGGTAGTGTCTTAGACCTTGGCGGATATGCAAACACATCCACGGCGTATCCGTCTCAGTGCCACAGACAGGACCTGCTGATGTGTACATCCTCTCAAGCTAACAGACACCACTGCGTAAGCAGCACAGGCAGATCTTCTGTGGAGAGATAAACTGAGCCTCTGTGTTAGCTGATGAAAATAAAATACCGAGTATCAAGAAAAAATGACTTTATTTCTGAAAGAAAAAAAAAAACTGCCTCATGCTTATCAAGATATCTGCTATATCTTGCCTGTTCCATACAGTAGCATGCACAACTTTTCAGCTCTGCCATCAACATGTGATAAATCTTCCCTCTGGGGCAGGGTGTATCTCTGTACTTATCCAGAGAAAGAATTTGATTCTTGTCTATATGTTTAGGGGGTGTGAGGTGGGGATAGAAAAAGAGGAGGAAGAAAAAGGTAGCGCACTGTGAAAAGCCAAAAAATCAATCTTGAGACTTCGATGATTTAACCGGCCACAAAAGCACAGAAATGTATGAGAAAGCATTGATTGATTTTTTGACTCTGTAATCCTTCCCACCCCATCTATTATTCTGTATGGATCATATTAGCCATCATTATGACTAAGACAAGATAGAACGCTGACATCTGCCTGACATGATATAACTGTAAATGGAATCAGCTTATACACAAAGGCTTTTACCTGGTTATTAATAGTGCTCTCGGTGGGTGATGGACCAGGCTGATATTAAAGCCTCCATCGGCTGCATCAAGCCATTGCAATTTGATTTCAGTCCAAGAACTCCTCAAGGTACTGATCGCACAGTGTCCTGACAAACTGCTCCAGTATCATTCCTGGATCCTCACCCTTTTAAAAGGCTCGTAAAACGTTAGGGGTGGATGACAGCTTGCTGGCACTGAGGATTCTAAGTCACTTCTACTGGGCTGTAAGACACCAAGTATGTTCAGAACTCCCTTGGTGACATTCACAGGCTTAATCATCACCAATGTGAGTGCAAAGTCGAGGAAGATTTAGGGCGTACAGCTTTGCAGGTGGCACACGTTGTGGTAAAACACAGATGAACACACACCATGATGTTAAGGTCACTTAGTGACTTTTGCCGTTAATGAATCAATGAAAAATATTTAGATCTGCGGGGCACCATTTACCTTCTCAGCTTTGTGGGGTATTTAATCACTATTTCTTGTATAAGCAAACCAAATACAGCAAGACAAAGTAAAGTAGAAGCAGTAGACTACTGGTCTTGTTACAGAGATTTAAAAGCAGTCCCAGTTAGAAAATGCAAGTTTCCCATCTCTTATTTGATCAAATACTTTCTTTTAGTTAGCAGATATTTACTAAGATATGTGTGTGTGCATATATGTGTATGTGTTATATATCACTTTCTAATGAAATAAAAACATGGATGAAATTTTTGTCCTTTTACAGCCAACAGCCATTGACCTCAGAAAAAATGGTTGGGAGACGCATAGATTCTCTTCAACTTATAATGGGATTATACCTCAATAAACTCATCACAAATCAAAAAGTATGTTTAATATATACAATTTACACTGAACATCACAGTTTAGGCTAGCCTTCCTTAAACATGCCCAGAATTCTACTACTATAGTAAGGGAAAACCATTTAACACAAGGCTTTTTTTAATTTGTTATTTATCTACTTTTGCACGTGTGTGGTATGTGTTTGTGTATGCATGTTCACATGTGTGTGAGTATAGGTACCTAAGTGTGTATGAGGAGGGCTGAAGCTGATGCTGGATGTCTTTCTGGAAGACCACTCTCTACTTTATTTGTTGAGGTAAAGCCTCCGAGCCCAGAGCATAGAGATTACAACTAGTCTAGATGGCCGGCTTGCTTCGGGGACCCCGACTCTGCCTTCTGAGTACTGGGGTCTAAATTCCTCACAATTGCAAGGCAAACGATTTATCCACTGAATCATCGCCTCAGCCACACAAAGCCAACTTCACAATAAACTATTGAACATATCATGCACTTTATCAGACACATCACAAGAGCAAACCTTAGGGTGCATGAGCACACTTTCAGACCACCGTAAAACTGAGAGTTCGTAGTATGCCTGGCCGAGCTCCCCAGACTACACTGGCAGCCATGGCAGCCACACTATAAATAACAGGCTAGGAGATGGGGCAGGGGGCCAAGCAAGCAGGGGAGAGAACTACCTTATCTTTAAAAGCATTTCCTTCTGAAAACTTGAAGATATCATATTGTCCCATCTACCAGGATGAGCTGTTCATTTCTGGGGATCAGTTGTGAGAATTAAATGAGGTTTTAGACAGACAGATAGAACCCAGTGCCTGATACAAAAAATTACAGTAAATGTGACCACTGAGGAGGGGAATGTCAGTGATGATATATTCAGTTGTCCATTACATTTACTCCCTCGTTCAATGAAACTGAGGCAGAAACGGCCAAGATGGCATCCCCTCCAGTGAGCTGTTTTTTTTTCTTGAACATTCCATGTCTGCCCCTTGGATTAGCATTTCTGCTGCTGGTACTAAGTAAGATACTTGGTACCAGATGCTCCTGTCTTCTGGACTCTCTCATAACGACTCAGTTTCTGGAGTTTTGATGTTATTGACAGGAGGGCCCAAGAAGTTCCAGGGCTCCTGAATAGATGAGGCAGCTCACAGATCTACAAAGCAAGGGAAATACCCACCTAGTGAGGGCCTGCCTGAAGAGAAGCATACAGCTCGCCAGAGGACTGTGTGATTGGGGATGGAGACGGAATGCCTAAACATTCCACACTTCTCAGGCATACTATATGTGGCTTATCACATGCCCATGGCTAATACACAAATGATCTCTGCTGTCACTGATGAGCACCTGGTCAGAATGCTGGTTCAACAGTTGAAAGAGGAGACTTCTGCTTTTGTGAGATGGTCGCGTGCAAATTTGGTGGTCAGTGTTGCTACATTACTGCACATGCGCTATCCAGTAGCCAAGCAAGAGGCTTAGTCATCTCTTACAACTTATGTAATTCATGCACTGCGTGGTTGCGTAATTTACACGAAGCATGATCATGCAATCTATGCGCATGGGTAGCGTAGCTATGTGAGCCCATACGTGAATGTACGGGGGGGTGGGGGGATCCATATAAAGCAGGTCACAGACTCCTCCCCCCCCTTCCTCTTCTTCCTCTCTCTCCCTGTACAACCTCCATAGGCCTAAGCACATTCTCCTCTGTTACTTCTCTTACAGTGGGTTTTGTTGTGCCTCGTGGTTTTTCTCGCATGGTTAAACAGCGCTGCTTAATGAATAACATTGCACCACACAAAACTAACAATCAGCAGGGGCAGTATTCACTCTGCACTCCTATAGACTATCCATACATTATCCATAGACATCTAACTGGAGAAATCAGGAAACACTGGTTGAGCTTTCAGCCTTCACACAGTGGACACAGTGGAGAAAGTGACAGGGAAGCTTATTCTGGGACATAGGACCCAACATCCTCACGTAAAGAGAAGAGAGTGGACCCATGTTGTGATAGCTGAGGAAGGGAGATAAATATGATGGGAGGTGATTCATCTTGACTGGACCACAAGAAGTGCTCAAATACTTGGCTAGATATGATTGCAGGTGTTTGGTGAAGGCGTGCTGCATGGGGATGACTTCTATGTCAGTGTGTTGATTACTTTACAGCAGACTGCACTCTGTGGTGTGCAGCTGACTTGACTGCTGCCCATCGGAAGCAGTTTTATGTGTAAAGATGCAGCGACACAAATCTCCATACGAAACGCCTCAGTAACAGATTTATGGACGGGGTGTGGTGGAATGGAGTCGGGAGGCTGGCAAGTTTGAGGCCAGTCTGGGCTATACAGGGAGACCCTGTTTCAAGTAAACAAGTTATAACACCCTGCTTGCGCAGCAGGCACTGGGGCTTCAGAATGCCGCCCCCACCCCTGCTGGTCCCCACCCCCTGATCCTGGCTCTGGGTCTCCACTGGTCTGCATCTTTAGGACAGGCTTTCCTCACAACGATTTCACTGTCCCTCTTCCCTTCAAGGCACATCTGCCACACTGGAGTTGAGCTGTCTGTCCCCTTGTCTTGCCTTCCTAGCTCAACGCTGTGTACTTCATTCACTTGAAAATTTAAAGCAAACAACAGTAGAGGAAGCGGCAGAGCAGGAGATGAGGGGAGCCCTGTAGGTCCACAGGCCTGGTCCCGCTCCTCGCTGCCTTTACTCTTGTGATTTCTAAGTCACCTTAGTTCAGGTGAGGACTTTCAAGCAGAAAGCCTTGGTTTTTCTGGAAAAATGGTCGAGCTCCATCTAAAGGTGATCCCTCATTACATTGTTTCATCACAGTCATTTATACATGTGGGTGATGACTTCTGTCCCTCTTCAACTGCCTGGAACTCCCCAAGGGTTTTTGGTGGTTGGTATATAAACTGTAACATAAAAACCAGGCGTATAGTAGTCCCTCCGAGAAGAACTGAAGAGTGAAAAGGAAGAAAGAAAGTGACTTAGAGCCACCAGAACCAGGAGACCCAGTATATATCCTCTTGTTTCCATGAGGCTACCCTCATATGTCACTAAAAACAGGTCCTTATTATCTCTTCCTTAGCCCCTCTGCTGGGTAAACACCATTAATGCAGACATTGACACTCAGATTAATGATGGGAAGCAATTTATTGAGCTGATATTTGGTGGAGATGTCATTAGCGGGGCTCCTGTGGAGCAACTGCATCAGATTAGATACAGCCTCCCCCAAGAACACAGAGAAAATCATTTAACTGCTTTTCTGTGCGTGTTTATGTGATGTCAGCCCTCTGCTGCCTCTGAGGCAGCTGTGAACCTTCTATGATGCTCTGCATTGGGGCCGGCTTGCTCTCTCCTGATAAATACGCCCCATAATAAATCACGCTGTTGGGGCCTTGGTTCCTATTGTTGTCCCCGCTCGCGTCTGTATTAAAGATACTAGAAAATTTCCAAAAATGAGACAAGGTCAATAGAGCTACAGGTAAAGCTACAAATAACCTTACCTATAGGTAGCATCTAAAGGGTAGTCTCAGAAATGAGGAACAGAGGTCTAGTGTGCTTGGGTGGATTTGCAAATCCATCAGAAAAAAAAATGTGGATTTTTCACAGATTCTTAGGGAGGAAAAAGTAAAATATCTTCATTCAGGGAAAAAAAAAGGCAGAATTTGGGGGAAGAGGATACATGTCCCTTCCTCACTGACAAAGTAACAGGTAATATATTCAGTCCTATGTAAGTGCCAGCCTCCATTTTCCTAGTTTCATTTATAAAGCACTTACAGGCCCAACACACAGACATTTCTCACCTTTCATAAGCTCATTCACTCATTTCCTTAATGTTTATCGGCTTTATCAGCCCTGACTGATGACCAATCCTCCAGATGCCACTGGCTGAACTATGAGATCTAATGTTTCTTGTTGACACTTCCTGCTGTTAGGAATCTCTGTGTGGTGTGTAGAAGGTCTCTAGGGGGCTGGAGAGATGGCTCAGCACATAAGCGCACTGGCTGCTCTTCCAGAGGTCCTGAGTTCAATTCCCAGCAACTACGTGGCATCTCACAACCATCTATAATGGGATCTGATGCCCTCTTCTGGAGTGCAGGTATACATGCAGACAGAGCACTCAGATACATAAAGTACATAAATCTTTTTGAAAAGAGAGAGAGAGAGTCTCTGTCTAAAAACTGACTTGTCTGTCTTACTTACACCTTTTGGACTTACGGAAAAATCAATCAATCATTCTTCCATCACCGCTGCCAGCCCCAGGTACTTTCGTCTAACATTAGGTGTCATTGCCATAATAAACATAGTAATAAATAATAAAGCAAGTTTCTTCCCTTCTAAGTTATGGACCAGCTGGAGAATATCTTAATCATTTGTCTCTAGAGTTGGAGGGTGTTACTTGTAATGTCACAGCGGTTCCAAGTGCTTAGAGATGCGGGTGGACAGTATTTTCAGGCCTGTTTCTTTCTGTAAAACTCTGCAATCGCACCGTCAGGACAACCTCTGATGCACTCATACATGTCACTGACCTTCTTGGCCTGTGGCTGCTCAGTAGCTGAGATTCTTGAAATAAAAAATAAGAACAAATAAGCATTTTAAGTTCCATCCTCCAATTAATCTTCAAAGATTCCGTTTCTCACCTGAATCCAGGCTTCTCCTGCACTACACGTTTGTCCCTGGAATTTTGGAATTAATACTAGCTCAATCTGTCAAGTAAGGGGGAAAAGGGATGTCCTTGAAAGTCAATCTTCTACCTGGAAATTAGTACTGTGGCACAGGCACACATTAAATAAAATGTGATTGAAAAATATTGCTTTTTCCCCCTACAAGTCATAAAGCAAGATTAATGATCAATTGAAAACTCAAATCAACCGCCAGATGAAATTTCCCCCACTAAACACCACAGCACACATTAACAGACAACTTCCATCACCTTGTTATTTCTCATGTCTAGGTCTTCCAGGCTTCCTTCCAGCCATGCCTCGGAGAAAGCTTCCAGGAAGCCCACACCGGTGCCGGGGAACCAGTAACTGTCCAGAGCAATTGAACCGTCCTTGCTTGTCATGGGGCCGTTCATTCCTGACCATGCCTGACATCAGGGAGCCCTGAGCTCACACATCAACCGTGGATTCACAGGAAGACACCATAGTGGGTACTATCCACACCCAGAAAGAGCTAAGCCAGAAAGCACCACCAGAAAGCGCCGAGGGAGCTACCCACTGAATGTATAAACTGGACTAAAAGGTCTCCTCGGTTTAGACTATGAAAGAAGACCCAGGCAAAGGTGCATACTGCATTTAATGGCACCCTTCTGTCACTTACTCCAATGTGGGTTTTGAAACTGTGATGGATTGGAACAAAATCCATCCAGTCAGTGGCTTTCTAATTGGATTATTTCCAGTTATCTTTCAGCTAACGCCACCTTCTTGATTTTATGGTTGCCTTTGATCACAATAAACATTTTAATTTGAAAGTGATCCGAGCTGGGATGTGGTGTACTCCTGAAACCCCAGAACTTGGAAGGCTGAGGCAGGAAGAGCCTGAAATTGTGAAGTCAAAGCTAGGCTGAACCACGCAGTGAGAACCTGTGTCTAAAAGTGGGGAGGGATATGATTTGACCGTCAAAATCACTTGGTGATTAGGTGAAATTAAGTTGTCAGATGAAGAACAGGTATTTCATGTTTGTTTGGTGTGCTATTCTAGGAATCACAAGAGTAAAAAAAAATTCCAATGTGTCTTTAACTGTTACTTATTAACAGACATTCAGTCAAAAATAAGGCAAACAATAAACTGGGCAGAGTGTCACAGACCTCAGACTTGGATGACTGAGACAGGAGACCGGGAGTTCAAGATCATTTGGGGCTACCTAGTGAGTTCAAGGACAGCCTAGGATACATGAGACCATACTTTAAAAAAAAGTTAAAGTAAGAAGAATAAAATTAATGACTCAATATGCCTTCTCAGTCTAAATCAAGAATCCAATACATATCCTTTCTTTTATTTAGGTGATTGTGAATCCATGCTCAGCAGGACAAAGTGATTTTTTTTCTCCTTTTTCCTCTGGTCTTTCCTGGGTTCCCTGCCTCTTCTAAAAACTGAGTAGTCTTTGGAAGGGCCAGGAAAGAGACAGACTTGGAAAGTGTGGAGGTGGGTCCAAGGTAGACTTTTCAAGAAGATGGACATTGGCAAGACGAGTTCATCTTACAGGTCTTCATCCCAAAAACAGAAAGGACAGAGGGTTTCTTGAAGCTTTCTAATCTGACAGGGTCCTTCGGAGATGACCTCATCAACCTGGAAAGAGAACAGAAAGTTCCAAATGGAGATTGGGGAAGGAAAACTGGAGGAGTCCAGAAGAGGCTGCAGTTCCTAGGCCCTCTTCTAAGATGAGGCTGGATGTGCTAACGGGATAAGGAGAGAAGTGGCAGGTCTGGACTCTGTGTGCAGGTACTGGGCGAGACTGAGTTTCCCTCCGATGGCGTCCATGCAGGGCAGGTCCCGACATTAAAAACGGGAGTAGGAGATTTGTTCTTTAGTTGGAGAACCATTCGTTCAGTGTATGCCATGTTTGGAGCAGACACTGTTCAAAGTGGCCTGATACAACTGTAAACGGAGCCTATGGAGCGTATATGGCACTGGAGGAAAAAGATGAGCTGTGAAAGTCAACTATACGAATACATGCACACAACAATTCCAACACCTTGGAGCCTGGAGTCAAAGAATCACAAATTTGAGTTCAGCCTGGCAACACAGCTGGACCTTATCTCAGAACAAACAAAAGCCAGGTGGGGTGGTATATGCTTTTTATCTCAGCACTCAGTGAACAGTTTGAGGCCATCCTGGTCTACATAACTAGCTCCAGGCCAGGGCTACCTAATGAGACCCTATTTCCAAAAATAAAAAATAAAACAAAAGAGAATGTGTGTGTGTGTGTGTGTGTGTGTGTGTGTGTGTGTGTGTACTTACATACATATATAAGGATGTTAAGGAGGAAAAGAAAGCCATTGTATATAGGAAGCTAGAAAAATTTCATACACTAAAAATCAAACATAGTAGAACAATGGTTCTTTTTGTAATTTTTACTTAATTTATTATTATTGTATGTGTGTATGTTTCCACATATGTGATGTGCAGGTCAGAGAACAACTTCTGGGAGTTGGTTCTCTCTTTCTATCCGAGCACCCTAGGGCCAATCTCGGGCCACCAGGCCTGCACAGCAAGCCCCTCTCCCAGCTGAACCATCTCGACAGGCCAACGGTCTTGGGCAGGAAAAAACGATAAATGGACATAGGAGACGTGTTTTTTCTTGAATAAATAGATGGATACATCAGACAAGCTTCCACGGAGCACTACCCTGGACTTATCTCTAAGCTCCCCTTCAGGCACTGCCTCAGACCAGATGGCTCATGCCCTGCTGTGCTTCGTACATCTGCCCAGGTTGATCTCAACAATTCACCCTACCCCCTCCAACTCGGTAGAAAAGCATAAGTGTCACTACCTCCCTGGAGTCTTCCTCCAATCAACGCCCAGGATTCACCTAGCACTCCCCAACCTGTAAGGATGCCTCCTTTACATTAGTCTTGAAAATGGCACTGACAGGTGGGGTTTGGCATCCCTTCCTTTGTCACACTGCTGGGAACTACGACAAAAGGAATGTGAGTGACTTGTGCAAGACAAAACAACCACCGCTGATACCCATGTGCTCTAAACCTCAACTGCTGTAGACCGGAAGGAGGCTGGGGTTGTGTCGAGAGCCCAGGCTCTGATCCCAAGTGTCCCCCTCACCAGTGGGACAACTAGGAAAAGTGCTTGACCAGACTGAGTCTTAGTTTCCTCATTCTTACAGCACTAAATGGAGAGGTTAGTGTGAGCCTGTCCCAGGCCCAGCAAATGGACACTGTGCTGGTCACCTCCTACCCTCTCTCCCCTCCACCCTCCACACCACTCCGTCACCATCACTGCTTTCTAATCCCTGAGTCTTCTCTCTTCTACACTTAGAACATGTGGTCTCTATCCCTACCTTGGTTCTTTTTATTCTGTTTTAGTTAATGCATAAAATACTGAGTTTCATTAGATGTTCCCGTACACACATCCATCATTATAACCTGCTCATATTCTTCCCCTGCTATTTCTTCCAGTACATACTCTCTTTCTTCCCCTAACTGTCACCTTCAACTTGGTGTTATTCGAATATTACCTGGGATTCTTTATGTTATAAAGGACCAGGTTGATCGCTTATAAAGGACCAAAGCCCAGGTTAAACTGTTGGTTTTTTTTAACAGATACATTTTGTTCCCATAACTAAAATTAACAAAGATTGGCAGCGTTTCTTCCATATAAGCTCAATCTGGATGATTCACTGTCATGAAGGCTCCTGTGGCTTCCCTTGTCTGTGTACAGGCCTCACACTCAGGCTGGCTCTCATGGAGCAAATGATCCCCAGCAGTCTCAGCTTCTTTATCTAGATGCACACCTACCAGAAGGCCTGGGCCCCAGTTATCTCAAAATACAAGTCCCAAGACCCACTGAGGCCAGAAGATGGGCCAAACCCATAGCCTTCCCCTGGGGTTGCACCTTTGACCCCCGCCCCCACCCCCACCCCGCAATAGCATTTCTGATCTAGAAATGGCATCTTTGCCCAGGTATCATAAAAATAAAATAGGAATATGCAGCTCACAGATACTTCACCAGACTGATGTCAAGCCACCATTGGACCCCATTGCTTCTCCCAGCACTTAGAGTGGGTATTGCTGGGGGTGAACAAAGTCTTGCCGGTCTATAGACGCAGCCCTGCTAAGAGTTTATGGAACCAAATTCCAGATCCCGCCCCATAGGAGTTATCCATTTTGCACTGTCCCCATAGTGAAAATAGCCCCTCTGGCAGGAATCTAGAATACACGAAATAGCAAGGGCTTGCCTTTGGTCTGGGCATCTCAGTGTTTACCCTTTGAAAGCTTTGTACTATATCATCTGTGAGTATGTGTGTTTACAAAACTTTTGGCTAAATATGGCACTAAAGGCTAGTTTTATAGGCTTATCTCATGCATTTGGCTTTTCCTAGGAATAGAACCCTTCATGATGACAATTGACCTTCAAACAAGGGTTAAGCAAGCAAACTGATTTTTTAAGTTTGTTCAGAACTCAACTGCTTTTATCTTCCAGCCTTTGAAGTTGATGGTAAAAGAAAAAAAGGCCAAATATTTCATTCTTGACATCTTGAGGGAAGGTATATATAAATAGGAAACACACATTAAAATCACTGAGCATAAGCAGAAAACAAGGGGCTATGCGTAATTACAACTGCAGAAGCAGAGATCGGAGGCAGAGTGGCTGACGGGTGCCGTCCTTTGAAGCCACTTTCTGTCAATGAGACAGAGATGGATTTGCTGGCCTCCAAGCCCCTGATCCACAGGTAGAATTTGCCAGCTTCTGATTCCGTGTCACCATTCCAAATATCAAACGAAACACTGCAACCCTCTGGGGTATTCACAGTCTTCAGAGAGTCGTTGATAGCGATCGCATTTCTTGTGAAGTCTTTGTTGATCCAAGAATACATATTTTGTTGTGTGGGTCTTCATAAATCAGTCTTTCCGCCCATTTATCATCCTTGTTGCTTCCCTCTGAACACTCTCCAGTATGTTTCCAACCTGCTAATAATGATGTTCGCAGACCACGGCGCATCCTTCCAGGCTCGGTCCCTCTCATCACATAAGGACAGACTTTGCCTTTCTGCCCCCTGACCTGCTGTTCCCACTTACAAAGTTCGCACCCTGCCAGATCCCGCATGAACCCATGATTCATTGCTATCCACTGCAAAGCCTGGGGGGAAGCCCTAGTACTTGGTCACTGCCTAATATGTAAGAGGTGCTCAAAAATGTCCTCCGAATAGGGGAAGCAAAGCATGGGCTTTCTGCTCTGTCTTCCCTACATCAAGTTATTGACTACAGAAAGAACAACAGAGGAGTGTGCATGTTCGTCAGCGTTGAGTACGAGGGAAGAGAGGAGCCGCCAGAGGAGTCAATCACAGATTCAAATGGTTCTTCCCCTCAGATTTGATTGACATGTACTTCAACTCTCACTTAGCACAGGCAAAATAAAGTTTAGGAGACTAACAGATTTCCCCACAGTGGCTGCACACTTGGGTTACAAGTGAGACTACGTGGAGTCAAAGATCCAGAGAACGAGTCTAACAGTGTCACTAAAGACGTCCTGCCGTACTTAGAAGCTACAGCGCCTGAAACTGGAGTTCCTCGTGGGATCTGCTGATCAAGGTTGTTCGTAACAGGATACCTTAGGATGAGCGTGGTGGCAGTCCAGAGAAAACCTCCTCTTCTTTCCTCTCACTCCTGACTGCTACAGTAACAAGCTGCAGAGCCAGTGGTAGCAGCTGCTGCCATTATTGAGCATTTGTTTTGGTTTTTCGGCTTAACCCTTCACATAACATCTTTTTTATGTAGCTGTTGAAAACAGTGCGTCATTCAGTAGATAAAAGCACCCGCTGCGATCCTGATGACTGGAGTTCAATCCCCAGGACCCACTAGTGGAAGAAGAGCAGCAACTGCTACTAGCTGTACTCTGACCTCTGCATATGTGCACACAAACCCACACAGACACACACACACACACACACACACACACACACACACACACACACATGCACGCACTAATTTTTTTCATTAAAATAGATATTATCAGCTCAATTTTACCATGTAGAAACTAGGTTCCCCCAAAAGCTAAATACCTAAGTAGCATGCAGCAGAGCTAAAGGGCAAAGCCAGTTCTGTGAGACCACACCCCGCCCTTCATCTGAACATAGCTTGTTTCCTTGGTTTCCAAGCTGTCTTATCTTTGGCTGTCACTCAGACTTTCTGGTCCTTCTGTACTATTTTTAGGCATTTATTTTGTTTTATGTTTATGTGTACCAAATGCATGCCTAGTGCCCATGGTCCCCTGGAACTGGAGTTACAGATGGTAATGAACAGTCATGTGGGTACTGGGAATAGAACCCGTGTCCTGTGTTAAGAGCAGCAAGTGCTCTGAACTGCTGAGCTGCCTCTCCAACTCCTTCTGTAATTTTTCCTTAAGGGCAAGGAATCAAACCTGAGATCTAGGAGAGGGGACCTGCTCCTCCTACTTTAACTAAGGAAGTTTGTAGTTTTCAAAACTATATTTTCTCTAGAAAATCACAAACAAAACCACAAACTAGCAGGCATGTCCCTTACTAACAGGACTAGTGAAGTAAAAAGTCATCAAAACTTCCCAGTTGGGGCCCCAGTGTAGCCACCAGCACCCAAGGCAACTCAGTCACTTGCCCTCGCGCTCGGTGGGTCTCTCCATTGTGCTCACTTTCTGTCACGGCAGGTGTGCTCTGATAACCTCTGGCCAGAATGGAACCTAGATCGATGCCCCACTACACAGTACTGTGATCAAGTACCGCAGGGAAATACTCGATAAAAACAAATCCCCTCAATTATTCCTCTTCAAAAGAAATAATAAAGCAAGGAGCAAGACCAAATGCCCTCACGGTTAATGCCATCTTCCAAAATTTATCTGTCCACTACCAAGTCTTTAAGATGTAACTCCATACAAATAAGCACTTACATGAAAGGTTTTAAAGAGGCCAGTTTTCCAGGTAATTCTCTGTGTCATGCAAAAGACAGCCACAGCTTTATGGAAATAATGCTGGAGAAGTGGGAAGCCTGGGTAGACACATGGCTCACTGGGTTCTTAACAGGGACTGTAAGGGAATGAGTTTTGAAAGCCCCTTGGGATGTATAAAGCACTCTCCGGTACTTGGGAAATGTTAGTTGAATTTGTTGAACTGACCCTGGGTAAACCTCTCCGTATTTCCAAGCTTCGCTTTCTACATCTATAAAACAGAAACTAATAATAACTTCCTCGTCTCATATGGCTATTGTGGGGCTCCCAACAGTGTAATATATATGAAATCATCCCTTAAGCAATAAAGCATCATGCAAAAGTAAGTTATGAAGAAAGGGAACCGGGCCATGGTAACATTGTGCCAACAACCAGTTGAAAAGTTAATGGCACTCTTTGCTATTCATCCAGATGTCTGGACAGATTCTCCCTATTAAAACCAAAGCAGTCCCTGGCAAACCTTCAGGCAGTCAAAGGATTGTTAGCAGGGGTGTGATGTCTGTTCTCTGGGTCTCCTGGGTGCCAAAGAGGGCAGGGAAAATTCTGCGTAAAGCTATGTATCTGTTAAAAAGGAGTTACAAGTCCCAGGCCCTTCGAAAAGAAAATATGTACATCCCAAACGTGTTGCCAGGCAGTAGTGAGCTGAGCAGATCCACATAAGAGTTAAGTCTTTGTTTTTTCCACTGGGGAAAAAGCCTTCCAATCTTACCCTTTAACCCCAGCTCTACAGCAATCAAACCGAGGCAGAAATTCGCACTTGCAAATATTTTTGAAAGATCTGACTAAGCCATTTTTAGATGTTTTCCAGTCTTTCTGTGTCTTTCCCTCCCACTGAGCACAATTAAAACGGCACCTTTTAAAGGCTATTAAAAAACATTGATTGGCTTAACTGTGCTAATGTCATGGCTTTAAAATAAAATTCTATTAAGTCTTTAAAATATTGCAGGCAAGCGCTTTGCAGCAGAAACCCAGGACAACCATCCTGAGGCTCGGCTGCTCGCAGAGACTTAGCGAGCTACCGTAGTTCATCCCATCATCTTGCCTGTGGTGGTTCTAACTGTCTGGTAGTTCTCAGTAAATACCTACCTTTATACACACCAGATAGCCTACCAGATAGCCATGTATGTTCCCAGGCCACAGTAATGACAGCCTAAAGACAGACACCACCCATGCTGACTTGTGGATGGTCGCTATTAACCCATAAGAGGACAACGACACTCTCTCCTTATAGTTGATTAACAATGCAGGATATCTTTCCTTCAAAGATTTGTCTCAGGAACTATTTTAGATCCCATTAAGCACATTGATTCCCCTTCCTGCTTAAATACAGAGTCACTTTTGTCCCTGGAGAAACACAGGTGCTGGACAAAACAATACCAAATACTTCTCTTCGTGTCTCTTTCTCTGTGTGTGTTTGGAACAGACAAGTGCGCAAGGTAAGACGTAAAACTCAAAGAACAAGGCTCGCTTCTAAGATATCTTTCCCCACTTCCTAACTCCTCAGAACTGTGACAGCAATAAGTTAGGAGAGAGCCCCAGGCGACAGAAGCCAGTGTTGGGGCGCCAGAATACTGCCCAGGTTCCCATCATGCTTTGGTTCCTCTGCCTCAGTTCTTCCCCCCAGCCCCTCCTACTCACTCTTCAAAGCCACACACTAGGGTCACTTGCAGAAATGCCACCTGCTATGGCACCATCCCCCCTTCCTAGAATCACAGAGGAACTCTGAGCTTGTCACACCTGCTACATGTCCACACATGGCTCATGAATTAGCTATCAGGGACTATAATCAATTTCAGAAGCCCCTTAGGATAAACTCATTCGATACTGGCTGCATTTGTTGGCTCAAGCTATGTCCAAGCTAAGGCCCATGTACACTCATAATTTGGCATCTTTCAAACAGATGTTCTTTAAATATTGGCTTTTATTTATTCAGTGGAGTCAAGAAAACAAATGGGTGCCTGTAATCCCAGCACTCTGGAAGCTGAGGTAGGAACCTCTCAAGCTTGAGACCATCTTGGGCTACATTGCGAGACTCTGAACAGGTTGAGAACATTCACTGCTCTTCCAGAGGACCTGAGTTCTCTTCCCAGCCCCCAAGTCAGGTGGTTCCAAACTGCCTACAACTCCAGCTTCAGGGGATCTGACACCCTCTTCTGGCTTGTACAGGTGCTCTCACGTGTGTAACACACAAGCATGCAGACAGACAAGCAGACATGAAAGTAAAAATCCTTTTTTTAAAAAGCTGGAGGAAAAAAGGACAAAGCGGAGAAGGCCACTATTAATGAAAACAATAAACTTCTTTATATGCGAATGTGAATTTCGACTTACTTGGAGATTTCATTCTGCCCTCTCTTGCCATGTATTGTTATTGTTACTCTTATTGTTGCGTGCTCCATAAACACAACAAAAATTTCGTGACCTAAGACCACAATGTTTACAAAACCATACTCCTTTCTGAACTGGAACTCCTTTCTCTGCCTTTTCTGGCTTCGAGAAGCCGCTCCGTTCCTTGGTTCCTGGTCCCTTTCCTTTGGCTACAGAGACCCCAGCGATGGGTCTTTCCCGTGCTGCCATATCTGCTCTTCTGCAGCCGAGAGTGGTTCCCCTGACAAGGACTCATGAGATTGAACTGGACCACTTACAAAATCCGGGACCAAATTCCTCATCGTAAGGATTTAGTCATATCTACACACTCCTTTTTGCCGTGTAACAACGTATTTTCAGAGGCCGGCTGTAGACATCCTTGGGCATAAGGATTATTATGCCCATCACAATTTGGTTTTTCCTGCTCCTTTGGAATGGATGCAACGTGGGTAAATTACAGAGGAGCTATGACAGAATCAGGCTATTACAGCAGCCTCCTAGCCCATGGGTACCTCCCTGGCGCTTACTGATCAGATGCCTTTGCCTCTGTCTTCCTATTGAGAATACAATTGCTACGAGGGACTTATTTTGGCTTTTTTTTTTTTAAGGATACATATGCAGTATTACTTTTACTCTACAGATAAGGAACTGGTTAGAGCCAAAGTAACAAGCAGTGTATATTTAAATGAGGTTCTTAACTGGATGGGCAACTAACCTTCAATTACAGCAATTCCTGCCAGATATTACTTTTATGCGATTTAAGAGAAATGGAAGCTGTAAAATAGAATTATCAAGGGTGAATAAAATAATCAACTGCCCCAGAATAAAGGTAAGTCAAAGAAGGAAAGTGCTATTTTTATGTCTGTGGTATTAATATAGAATAGATTCTCTTGTTCAGTAGTATTTTTTTGAGGGCTCAATAAATATTCCATTATGAGTTCCAGGAAACACAATACATGGCTCCAGCCCTCCCAAAGCTAAGAAAAACAGATGTAAAAAGAAACAGCAGATACTGGCCGAAGCACCAGGTACTTTTATGCATACAGCATTATTTATTTTTCTGCATGTTGCACAGACGTAATTACTAATCTTACCTCAGAAGAAACAGGCCTGAGGGCAGGGGGTAACTTTCCCAAAGTTCCACATCTTTTTTTTTTCCAGCTTAACAATTTCCTCTATATTGCTGTGATTCTTATCCCCCCACAATTTTAGTCCTTTCCATCTGTCCCCCCAAAAGAAAATAGTGAAAGAAGTGGATTATTGGCGCTCAGTGCCCTTTGAGCAGTTAGAAAGGAAATAGAGAACAAAACCATCTTTGGATGTGACAGAGATTGACAAATAAGAAGTCAGCCAGGCAGTGGTGGCACACACCTTTAACCCCAGCACTCAAGAGGCGGAGTTCCATCTCTATGAGTTCCAGGCCAGCCTGGTCTACAGAATGTGTTCCAGAACAGGCTCCAAAGCTACAGAGAAACCCTATCTCGGGGGAAAAACAAAAACAAAAACAAAAAAAGCAGACAATCAAGAAGTCTAAAGCAGTGTGGAAATGGAGGGAAACAGGAGGGAAGAAAGGAGAGAACAGAGATATGCAAGAGGCCCTGTCTGCGGTTACCCCTCTTTCTGAGTGGGGCTGTATAGAGCCTTAAACATTAAGAAGTGCAGGTTCAGCCGAGCAGTGGTCCGCATACCTTTAATCTCAGCATTTGGGAGGCAGAGGTAGGTGGATCTCTGTGAGTTCGAGGCCCACCTGGACTACAGAGTGAGTTCCAGGAAAGGCGCAAAGCTACACAGAGAAACCCTATCTCAAAAAACAAAAACAAACAAACAAACAAAAAAGTGCAGGTTCCCAAAGAGGGAGACAGTGTTTGAGCCTGAAGGAGGAGGCAGAGGTAAGGATGGGCACCACCTCTCTCTGTAGAATGGAACCCCCACACATCTCAGGGACGGCAGCCACACAGACTGCAGAAATTCTCAACTTAAAGAAATGTATAGAAAGAAGTCTTCTTCATGGTGCTGCGGTGGTGCCAACGCATCAAGGCATAAAAGAATCCACTCCTAATCAAGACGCAGAACTGACCGAGTGTGATATCCGAAGCACAGGTGGTTGGTTCGTTCATTTGTTTGTTTGTTTGTTTGTTTGTTTTTTCCTGGGTCTCCTGTCCCAGTTTGGGGATTTTTCTACTATCACCAGGACCAGTCGGGATATTTCTTTCAGATCTTCTCACCCTCAGAGAGGCACTTCTTCAATGGCTGGCTCCTCTCTGTACACAAACTTCATTTTCCAGGAACCTGGCTGAACCAAGCTGGACTCCAAAGCCCCACATTCTTGCAAATGCCAGAATCAGAATTCAAAACTGAGTTTCTCTATAGATCTGAATCCTTTGAACTTAGTATAAAGGTGAGTTTTCTCCCAATAACAGAACAAATATGGAAATAATTACAAATGTTTTAAACCATATAAAGAGATACATGCAATGTTAAAGACATTCAAAGATGGAGAACATGGCAGGTTTTTCTAGACCCATAGACACTGACAGACAACAGCAAACAAGCCAATAATTTCTTAAGATCTGCGACAAAATATGTATCTAAATAGAGTCACAAAACACCACCGCTGAATTACAATTACTATGAAAGAAATGTTTGTATTATGTGTCATAGGCTCCCTCTAGACCACCTATTATAGGGCACTTTATTGGATGGGTGGATGTGTTGCTAGAAATGGAATCCAGGGCTTTAGGGAACCTGGGTAAATGCTCTCCCACTGAACTACACCCCATCCAATACAGCACACCCTTTAAAAACTACTTAATGGTGTGTCTCTCAATAGAGACATTTTTAAATTTCTCTTTTCATGTTCGCATTCATTTGAAAGACATCTACGTTCTGAGTTGTTGGATCTAAGGGTGTTCTATTTTGGGCACCCCCTTTTCAAACTAAGTCTTCTATCTACATATGTCTACATCTACTCCTGCATCCCAGCACCTCCTGGCTCTTTCTCCATCTGAGCTTTGGTGTACCAGTCTGGTGTGTTGCGTCTGTTGTTAGAGACCTCCTATAGAAATGAGGCACTAAGGATATTTTATACATCAAGCAAGGGACTCTGTCTTCCACATGCAATGTAAATTTCCTAACACTGGGTTGGCATTAATTAGTTTTTGGCCTATGCCCTGAGATGCCAGGTTTCATGTGGATATAATTCATCACACAGAAAGCTGAGGGCATGTCTTTTGAAACAAGACCATGTTCTCAGTAAGAATAAGAAGCCCTCTCACTTTCCCATCCTGTGTCCCTGTCTCACACAATCGAGAATAGCCTCCAACTTCTGCAATGAACATGTGCCTCTTGGAATCTGCCCCAGGGTTTTGCACAAACCAGGAACAGGGATGGAAGAACAACGAAAACACAGCCATCGTGACATAATGGACTAGAAGCAAGATGAGGACATTCACCCTGAAAAATGGAGGTGAACTAGGTTAGAGATAAACTTAGGACAAGGTCAACAGAGAGATGGTATTACAGGGGCTGGAGAGATGGCTCAGCAGATAAGAGCACTGTTACACAATCATGAGGACCCAAGTTCATATCCCAGCACTCACATGACAAGTCAGGCAGCCCCTGCATGCCTGTAAACCAGATCTGAGTGTGAAGCACCCCTGAGTCAGACACCCCGTGCAAGCCATTGCCCCTGCCGTTTTCACAGGCAAATTTAATGAGCAAATCCCTAGTCTCTC